>JAQSVH010218597.1:0-14055 GCA_029448705.1 Adansonia digitata
CAATACTCGCCCTATATGTATCAATACAATGCTTGGCAGTAGTGTAGGTTTGGCTAAAACCCTTGAATGTATCGATACAGCAGGCTGTAATGATCACTTTTTTAATTCTTGTATCAATACCATTGGTATTGTATTGATACAATAGCGGAGGTCTAAATGGAAACAAGCATTTATGAAGGCTACAATGACTCTCCAACCACCACATTAAATGCCCAACATCTATAAATCAATTTCAAGCTATAAGTTGAGGTTCCCATCAACTGAAAAAGCAAGAGATATAAAGATCAATCAAGCATTAAACAACAAAAGCTCAAAGTCTTCAAATTCTTCATTTTTCTTGTATCAAATTTATACTCTTTCAAGTCTATTTGTATCTCATTCACCTTGTATTTAAATTCCAGCAAACATCTTCAATTCGTTTGCAAATACTTCATTCATATCACAAAAAGGGTTGTGTGAAAATGAGTGAAAACATTTAAGAATTTGGGGTAGAATTCTCAAAGGGATTTAAAGGTTTTATCTAAGCCTTAAAAGATAGTGGTGTAAGGTTATACCTTAGCCTTAAAGGTAAACAATTTCATTAGTGAATTATGGTAATCACCTTGGTAAAAAATACCAAGAAGAGAGGACGTAGGTGCCGAGTTCAAGGACTAAACCTCTATATATTGATTTTTTTTTCTTACCCTTAACTTTTTTTTTATTTTTAATTTACTTCAAATTTGTCAAGTTCTTGTAGAACCAATTTTCCCCCTCTTGGTTCAATCTTTTCCTTGTGCTAACAATAATGAAAGGTACGACATTTCTAAGGAATTGTTCCAAAGCAAGATGTTAAAAGGTAGCCTAATCATACCTCATATGATAGGATGTATTTCAATACTTAAGCACTTTAGATGGATAATGAACCATGCATTAGCCATATACTTTCTTTTGAAGAAAGGTAATGAAGATGATAAAGGAATGTACCAACATAATAGAGAGCTAGATTAATAGAGCAAAGATTGCAAGAAAAATTTTGATATGATCAAAATTAGGAAACTTATAGAAGTTTCAACATTAGATATACGAGATTGATTCATATCTCTTGATATATAATACCTAAAAGTTGGTGTGTAAATATGTATGACATATTGTAAGGCCAAACAAAAGGAGCAGTAAAGATGGACCATAGGTAATGGCAACCTTGTTGATGTTGGTCAAAGTTTGCCTCCTTAATTAGTGTTTGTGTAACATAATCTTGATTTATTTGTAAAGGTTAGATGTTTATTTTTGGCGTTTACATGCCAATTAAGGTAATTATTGCCATTTGATGTCGAGCTTAGATTTACTCCTCATTAAACAAATCATTAATCATAGAATTTGCTTTATGTTATGGTCACATTATTGCCAACGCACATTTGCAATAGTATTAAGAATACTAAATGGCTAATAACTTATAACATTAAAAAATAGTTTTCAAATCCAATGCCCTAAAATCTAAGCATGTAGGATTTAGTGGGATACATTTATGATTCTTTAAATGATAAAGATCATAATTTGATTTAGTGATAAATAACCATGATGTTAAAATGCAATTATTTAGAAAGTGATCCAAACTAAAGAATAGTGCATGTTTATTCCTTAAAAGTTGTAAACAAACTATTTTTTAGGCTTAGAAAAGGGATCATTAACTTACAAGCTAATAACAAATTCCTTATAGTTGTTAAAGTAACAACTGAGCCATATGATTAGAATCTACGTCTCATTGTGATCCACATACTTAATGTCATTGATAATGAGATTGTCATGAATGTGATCGAAGCATATTCTCATGATAATACTAAAGCTTTATCCAAGTTGAGACATGATTGCTAATTAAAAAAGTTCAGTAGTAGATGCAATAGTGATTGGTTTAGTGCAAGTGGGACATGTTAACATATGCCCTAGAGCCAATCGAATTGAATGAGGCATATAATAGCTAATAACATAATCCAATCACTTATATTAGTGATTTTATTCTTCATGTTAGTGGCATGATTGACAATCATGCAAGATCTAATTAGATGAGATCCTTATGCATCAAAGTCATGGTTCTAAAAATGTTCTTAGTCATCGTATTATCAAGACAAGGCATGGATAATACACAAAAATGAGCATATGCTAAGCCTTCATGCATTTAATGCATCAATTTTTTAATCTCATAGAAGTTAAAGTATAGAGATACTTGGGGATAGCATATGGGCGCTTATTTTATGGAAACAAGTTCATTGAACATGGCTCGTATGAGAACTCCATTTGGTATAAATTATTAAAGTGTCTACTGAATATGTTCCTATGTACCAATGATGTATATTAGTCCTTAGACTTATGACACCAAGTCATCTCGTATGAGAAGTGCCATACTTTGATTATCTAAAATTGGTCCACAATGGATGGATACTTAAGGTAGGGTAGTTGGTTATGACATCAATCATATAAGGGGTAAATAAATGATCTGGAGAGGATTTACTGCTTTAAGTGCATTGGAGATATATCTCATATGTTCTTGGCTTTGGTTAACTTGATAAAGGCATTGGCGAATGCAAAATGAATTTGAGAGAAATTATTTCTCTAAATTCATGAGGTTAACCAAAAGCTACAAGAACTAATGTGGATTGATATAAGTAGACATTCACCATGCTCATGGTCTTTTCGGGATATCTGGTGAAAGGACTGAAGTGCACTAAAAGGATGGTTACTGAAAGGTTTCTTGAAGGTTCATATTGACTCTTCATGTATTCTGAGTGGTCATAATGCCTTGCTAGAGGCCAATCTTAGTCTATAAATATAAATACACTTAATTTAATAATTACATTTATTGCTGTTATGATGGAAGCTTAATGGGTCACACATGATAAGATGATTTATTAGATTGAAATTAAGATTTAATTAAGTATGACCTAGTTAAATAAATGGTATAATGAGGAGGATTTAATTGAATAAGTTCAACTAAGAATAATTTAAGACATAAACTAGATTTATAAAATCTAATTAGAGATGTCTTAATATGGCAATAAAGATAAAAGTTTCTTATCAAAATAATGTCTATTATAAACATAGTTCAGGGATTTTATTAAATAAAGCCAAATAACTGTATTTGAAAAATTAAAAAATTATTTAATATTATTTACATGAATTAAAATTGTTTTACTAGTGTTAGAAAATATAATTATAAATTAAATTATCTAACACGTAAATTTAAGGGTTCGGTCGAAAGCCTTTACTATAAAATCAAGAGAGTTTAGTTATGAACTACTCCAAGTTGGGCTTGTTGATGGGCTAGGTGCATGGAATAGCTATCTTTGATATGCTATTGGCTAAAATATTAATAAGTTAATATTGAGGCCTAATGTTGGAAAAGCTAATTAAAATAATTTTAATTAGGCTCCAAGAAACACTCTAAAATCAGGCCACCTTATGATATGTTAGTATTGGGCTAACTTGACCTAATAGTCAAGCCTAACCTAGCCTAAGATGTATTTAAATGCATTATTAAAGCTTTTTGGCTGATTAGAAGCATTAGAAAAAAGCCTAGGCACCAACCTCAGACTTTCTTAAAGGGTTTCGTGTAACTTTTATGCTTTTCTAAGCGCTCTTTGCATTTCCATAGATTGTTTGATTGTTCTTGAATTATTCATGACATAACAAAATTAGAAAAATAGTTTTCTAGCACTAAGAGATTAATCTTTCAAAAAAGTTGTGAAATTGGCCAAATCTTGAAATCCCTGCTTTTCTAAGGCTGATTGTGTAGATTTACATCTTAGGTGATGAGAAAGCATTTTTTTTATCATAATGAAAGACAAAAAATCAATTTTCTATCATACAAGAATTAACTAGATTCAAAAATTAAGATTTTTGGATTAGTTTGCTTGCATCAGTGAAAAACAACTATTTTCTTATAGAATTGTTTTTCTCCTTTTTAGCACAACAAGCATGAGAATTGTACCTAGATCACTTTAAATCTAAACTTATTAGCTATGTGTTTTTTAGTTAAGGCTTGGACAGCTTTTTGGGTTGCACTGGAGAACCACCGGACCTCATGAAGGCTCCAATAAACATCTGTGTAGATCACTGTTAGAGTTAAGATACTTATGCTACTCATAGCCTCAAGAAGAGGTCGTAGTAATCAACCCATGGTGCATTCATGGAGCAATCAACATGCTTAGAGTTATGTGTCTTTAGGAAAGTATGATTTCTAATAGATCTGTGTTTTAAAATAGCTATACGATCACATGTACATCTCTTCCTAAGGATCCTAAGGAAATTTATGGTTTTTTTTAATTGTACAGCATAAGTTTAATTTTACTTAAATTTTTATGCTTATATTGATATGCAGGAGCCCGAGATTTTCTTTCATTTAATTTCACAAAATCACCTTTTTGTGCATGATCAATTAGGCCCCTAATATGTAGGCAATAAATATAAATTAAGTTGGAATATTTATATTTACAGACTATGAGCAACATCTAGTAGTGTATCATGGCCACCTAAATGCCGGAAGAGTTAATACGATTTTTCACAAGCCTTTCAGTGTATAGTATATTAATGTAATTCAATTCTACCATCATATATCTTGGTAAAGGCAAAAGCATGGTTTAGTGTCTACTTTTGACCCTTTCCATATTAATCCTAAAGCACTTATGTGTTAACTCCATAATCAATATTGCTTTGGCTAAGGACTTCTAAGTTAGCCTGGGCCAGGAATAATCAAGGTATGTCTCGTCATATCACCAAGTGTGATGAATCCTCTTTAGACCACTCATCCATCTTTAGTATGCTTCATAACATACCCAGACCACCCTACCTTAGGTATCCGTAAAAGTGGATCCAATTTCTGATGAACTCTGAGTATGATAATTCACATATAAGGTGACCTAGTATCATGAATAAAGATTATTTACATTATTAACACATGAGAATATTTTCATAGATACTTAAGTGAAATACCAAATGGAATTCTTATAAGGGTCATGTTAAGTGAACTTGTTACTGTAACAAGCACTCATCTGTTATCCTCAAATATCACTATATGTTAACTCATGCGATCAGTTGCATGCCTAATATGCATAGAGGCTTAACATATGCCAGTCCTTGTGTATTATCAATGCCCTATCTTGGCGGTATGATAACCAGGAATCATTTTAGGAACACAACTTTGATGCATAAGGAATTCATAATTGCAAATCCTTACAACTACTTTAGAAAGTCAATTTGTTTCATGGGCTTTATCTTTATAAGCTATTAATAATAATTATATTATAACTTATTGATAAACAAATACCTTATTAACATTATAACTAAAAGCTAGTGCATTACAAGTAAATTTAACTGGCTAACAGGGCTTACACTAACATATACCCCTAAAAGTGATTAAAATGATTAAAATACCATTAAAGGGTACTTTTGGACCTAAGATGGCCTAAATGGCCCTAAAAGTGATAGAAATAACCAAAATGCCCTTAGGTAATAGGAATGACCAAAAAGCACTAATTTACCATTAGAGTTTACTATACTCAATTTTTTTTTAAGTTATGGACTATTAGTTAAACCAAACCATTGCTTAATCTAGAATATTCAAGCAATTAAACCAAGGATTGGCTACTACAAGGTTAAAGACCCTAGCTCAAATCATCAACTAAACTTTAAAGCTAAAGGTCATCAAGTATAAAGCCACAAAACAAGAATAAAAGAAACATTACGAAAGCAAGCAACAAAGATTAATAAAACCAAAATTTTTTAGGAATATGAAAATCTAAAACTAAAAGAAAAGTAAGAAAACTACATTTTTTTCCTTTTTTTTCTTTCATTTTTCTTTTTCTTAATGGATGAAAAACAATTAAAATGGCCAAGTATGTCCAAGAAGAATAAACTAAGGGGTTTCAAACCCTCTTGGCCAAATGCTTTTTCCCTCCATTTTCTTTTTTTTTTGGCTTTTTATGCCACTTTCATGCAGTTTGGTCAGCCATTCAAAGTCTTCCCCATATAAGTGTCACAATTGGTTGCTTTTCCTATAATCTTGGATATAAAAACACTTTGTTTGCTTATGCTTTCCATGCATAATTAAATGGGCTATGTAGTCCCAAGTTTTCCAAAGAAAATTATCTTTTAATCTCTATTGATAGTAAGGATGGAAAAAAAGTCTTTCTTGATTTTATTCGTTTCTGTCATGTTAAAAAAGTTTTCTATAATTCTTATTGGTTATAATCAAGGTTAAAAGTCTTCCATGCATTCATGGCATTTTCCATAATTCTCATTAGTTCCTAAGCAAAGTCAAAGTGTCAAAGATGTATTCTTTAGTTCTTATGGATTCCAAGAAATGGTTAAAAAGTCTACTATGCCTTTGTGGCATTTTTCTAATTCTTATTGGTTTCTAAATGTAGTAAAAAAGTCAAACAAGTATAAATTGGCTATGCAGTTAGTCTTTTGACATTTTAACCAAGGCTAATTTTAACTTTTTCTTTCAATTTTGACTAATTTTGCTAATTTTACTAGATTTAACTAATTTCGATTGAGTTTGACCATGTTTGATCATATTTGATCGAGTTTGGCTAAGTTTGACTTATTAACTAATATTGACCACCTTGACCTTGTTCGACTAATTTTGATTTGTTTTGACCACTTAGACCAATTTTGATTGAGTTTGACCAAGCTTGACCTTGTTTGACTAACATTGATCAAATTTGACCAACTTAATCTTGTGGGGTTTTTCTGATAATTCATAGCCAATAGAGCATGGCATTCTTGGGGAAGGACTTTAAAATATCTAAAGGCAGAGAAAAAAAATCATTTCAAGAGCTCAAACAAATTTAGATTTCTACAGCTACCTTTTTCTGTTAATTGTTGGAAAGGAAAAATTAGGCAAAGACTATAAACAACAATTTTTTTTGGTCAAAGGGTAGGCTTGTTTTTATTTTCAAGTTTTTTGTTCTATCATTAGAAAGGAGAAGAAAAGCAAAATAAATAAGTTAGATTTTAAAAACTAAGAAAACATAGTCCAACTTCTTTGAAAAAACATTTCATTTGGAAAAGAAAATAGTTTAAAGGCAAACCCAAAGCTCAACCTATTTTAAAACTAAATTCAGTTTTGAAAAAAAATACTTTAAGGACAATCTCGAAGCTTGACCCATTTGAAAAAATAGGTCAAATTTTGAAAAGCAATAGTTCGATGGCAATCTCAAAGCTTCTAATTTGAAAAAATGAGTTTGATTTTGGAAAAATACTACTTTGACAGCAAGCCCAAAACTCGACCCATTTTAAAAAATGATTTTGATTTTGAATGGGAAATTCTTCAACAGTAATATGAAGCTCGACCTATTTAAAAAAATAAATTTCATTTTAAAAAGGAAATACTTTGATGACAATCCTGAAGCTCAACCTATTTGAAAAAAAATGAGTTAGACTTTAAGAAAGAAATAATCAAGAGGGAAAAATTGATTTCGAAAAACTTTTTGCAAATTAAAACTTTGAATATGTTAGTGAGAATTCAAATAGAGATTTTAAAGTTGTAATTTAGCGAATAAATGAAGAATAAAAGAATAGGGAAAAAGAAGTAAACACAGTCGATTTATGTAGGTTTGGCTTTCTTACCTACATCCTCTCTTTTGGCCTCACAATTCACTAACTTGAACTTTTACTTTTCAAGGACAAGGTATATCTTTTACAACTCTTTGTCTTTTAAGGATAAGATGAGCAACCTCTAACCTCGTATCTTTTATGGCTATCATAAAACTCTTCTTTACTTTTCAATGGCTAAGTAGGAACCTCCCTTTAAGGTCTTGGGTGTAAATAAATATAACCTCTGAAGGTTGGGTGTTTACCATGTTTTGCTTAAGAAATGATGAATTTTAAAGATAGAATTACAAAAGAATACAAAGATAGGAAGAATTATCCTCTATATAATTTGAACTACTTGAAATAAATGAAAAATCTGGTTACGTGCTCATACTCTTCTTAACTTTTCTCTTGAGAGTGTTAGTGAAGCCTATTTATAGCCTTGAGATGATTTATGGCCATTGGAAGATTCATTAATGTGATTTTTATTCATTCGCATGATAATATATCAACACAATTACCATTTGTATTGAAGCATTACATTTAAATGGACAAAATATGACCATTGGAAAGCCATTTATCGATACAACTAAAGAGTGTATCGAATACAATTCAATATGTATCAATACACTAAATACTTTTATCGATACAATCAAGGGTTTCATCTTAGTTTAGCTATTATCAAGCTTTGTATTGATACATACACCTAGGATATTAATGCATTCATATGAAAAATCAATTTTAAAGTGCTTTTCATGACTTTAGAACTTACAAAACTTATCCCAAAAATTTTTTATACCAAAGTATACATTAAAAACACATTTTTTAGTAAGTTAAGAAGTTAGAAACATCTTGGTATTTTTCAAAGTGTTTTTAAATTAATTCAAGAAAGAATTAAGTTTAAAAATACTTAATTATAAGCTAATTAAGCTTAAGTTTTTGTTATATCAGAAACCAAATTAATTTAAAGCTACCATAGCTAATAGAGATACTTTGATGACAATCCCAAAGCTTGACCTATTTAAAAAGCAAGTTCGATTTTGAAAAAAAAATGATGGTGATCCAAAGCCTAATCCATTTGAAAAACAATTTCAATTTTGAAAAAAAAAATACTTTAATAGCAATCCCAAAGCTTGACCAATTTAAAAACAAAACAGCTTAAATAGCAATCTCGAAGCTTGACCCATTTGAAAAAATAAGTTTAATTTTGAAAATAAGAAACTTCAACAGCAATCTTGAAGCTCAATTAGCTGAAAAATAAGATTGATTGTGAAAAGAATACTTCGACAGTAATCCTGAAACTTAACCCATTTTGAAAAACATGTTTGATTTTGAAAAAAAAATCTTGACGTAATCTTCTCAAAAATAAGTTAGATTTTGAAAAGGAAAGGATCTTTTTTTAAGAACTCCTATTTATACTCTAATGAACAAATATTATAATGTTGATGATATGCCATGCAGGCCTACAAAAGTTTAGTTTTACATGTTCCCTATAGGGTCATATGGTTCAAATGATATGAGATTACTAGCCATAATCTTAGATTCTATCATAGGATAAACATGTTTGTTTTAAAATATTCCTCAAATTGGGTAATGACAAATTATTTATAGTGACATGTTTAATCATATTGATGTAATCTCATATCTACCTTAGCTTTAAGTATTATTACATCACTGAGGTATTGTAAAATTTATTTCTTTTATTCTTTATTATTTTGACCCTTTAGACGATTACCTTTTTTTGTCAGTAATTACAACCTAAACTACCCCAAACAAATAAAAATCTAGTGGCGTTGCTTTTTTCTCTTATTTGTAATCAATCTATCCAAGATGGTCCCTTCTTGTCCATCAACATCTCTTGGTGCTTTGATCTCTTCCTTAAACAATAGGCCTAGTTGTTCCTTCCTCGACTACCAACACAAGGAGCTTTGTTCATTCCTCTTCAACCTAAAATGTTTTTTTTGGCCTATCTTTTAACATTTATGGTTGTTGGGGTATCTTGGTTCTTCTCCTAATTTTGGTCTACCTAAGGTTTTTCTTGCATTTTAACATAACAACTTTGAGGTTGTGTTTTGTTAAAGTTTGATTACTGGGTTTCATTCATATTGACTAAATAAATAAAATGAAATAAAATGCCTTTTGATCTTTCAATGATTGTCTCAAACAACATAATGGGTCAAAAAGCAACAAATTACTTTGTTTTATATATTATTTTTGAAGTTTATCTAAAAATGGTTGGACCATTTAATTTATGACATTTTTGATAAATCAACTAGTTTGCTTTAAACGAACAAAAACCTAGCCTTTTTTCATTTTTTCTTGCTTGCTTTTTCTAATTCGGTGACTATTATAGTCTTTTTATATAGAAGATAATTGTAAAAGATCCTTGAAATCATATCTTGTCTCTTAATTATAAAGGTTTTACTTCTATAAATGAAACAAGATTCGATACTAGTTTGAAACATGATTCGATTGATGACTTGATTAGAGTAAAGTCTGTTTGAAACATAATTTGATTGATGACTTGATTAAGGTGAAGTTTGTTTAAAGCATAATTCAATTCACGAGTTCATAGTTTAATTTTACTAGTACATTATTCTTTTTTAATACCAAAGCAGACAATTAGGCCTTAATTTACCTAGTTTATATCTTCATTAAAAATTTTATTCAATATTAGTTTGTTTCACAAAGCTAGAAAGAAACATGAAGAAAAACAAAAACTTGATGTATAATTATGAAACAAGTAGCTCACATTTACTTTTTAATATTCTTCCCTAATCCCTATCAAGCTTTCTTTGACTTTAATAATGTTGTAGATATTAGGTTCTTTTTATTTGTAGAGCTTGTATGAAGATATTTTCAACTTTTTGTATTTGCATTGTCATATTCTAATTTTGTGGCTTTATTTAGTGGTTGTGCATATATGTTAATACTTATAACTATGTTGCTCCTTGAATTAGAAAAATGACTCTAATCTATTATGATTTATAGGATGTTATTCTTCTAATCTATTGAAATCCAAGTCTTATTTGTATATATTCACATCCTATATTTATGATAATTGAAGAGGTTTCAAACTTAACGAGTTTATGGAAATCTAAACTTTGGGTTGTATTATGCTTGTTGGCTATAGACACCCTATTTTGTCCTGTCCACCATTCGAAGTATCAAAAGTCATCATCCAAGGTACCATTAAAGTCATTTGTACAACTCGTGTCAATCCCCATCATTCTTACCTAAGATAAGGTCATAAATTATTTAATTTAAGACCAAACATTATAAAAAAATGTAAATTAGATAAAATAAAGCCCTTGTGCATATTTAATTATTTTATTTAAGCCTATTTGATTTAATTATATTGGGTCAAAAATTATTTAACTAAGACCAAGCCTTATAAAAATATACATTAGATAAAATAGAGCTCGCATGCATATTTAATTATTTTATTTGAGCCTATTTTATTTAATTATATTGGGTCATAAGTTATATCATTTAAGATCAGGCCTTATAAAAAATGTACATTAGACAAAACAGAGCTCACATGCATATTAATTATTTTATTTGGAACTATTTTATTTAATTATATTGGGTCATAAATTATTTAATTTAAAACCAAGCCTCATAAGATATATATTAAATAAAATAAGGCCCACAAGCATATATCATTATTTATTTGGACATATTTTATTTAATCGTATTGGATCATCTTTTCAAATATTTTAAATTTTTGATGGGCCTTATAAAAATTATTTTGATCTAATATGTCTATTTTTTAAATTAATTTTAGGCCTACTAGGTTAGGTTAATGATTTAGCTTGATGGTGGGGTATTGAAGGGCAAAAATTGATATTCAAGGGATATTTTGAAATTTTGATGGCTAATTGGTACTTACTATTTGTACTTTAACCAGTTAAAAATTGAAAGCATATTCTAATACATCATGACTCATCATTTTTTAATAAACAAAAAACAAAAATGCCCTATTTTCCCTAGAATAGTGTTACCCGAATGGCCTCCTATAAAGCTAAAAGGTTAGCTTTCATCATCATCTCTCCATTCCCTCACTAGGTGCTAGCACACATTAATTTTTGCCCTATGTTAACATGTTTCATATCATGTATATCCCTACACTTAGATATTCATGATTTGTACTTGATAATATATGTTTACCATGTTGTAGTTTACAAAAAAAATGCCATTTTTTTGACATGCCATGCTTTGATTATTGATAATATTTTAGTTTATTACATATTTAATGAAAGGCTTGCGTGATGAGTGCTTATGTTGTTTTCTGAAAACCAACCCTAAGTTAAGTCTATACTAACCTCAATCAATGGGGATTAGCATGGACTTAATGTTTTTAATACATTGGTTCTCCAATCTTAGGGATATATCAAGTATAAATGTTTGGGATAATGGCCTTAGTAGGCCAAATAGATTGTGTTCTTAATCATAAAATAAAAAATGCTTTTAAGCATTTAGTTCAAGCTCTGTTCCGAGTCTACCATGATTACTAGCATGGAGAGCGAATGGTTCAGTGGCCTTTTTACAAGAGTTAGATTGGTCAATTACTCCACTGCCATGGAACTCAATGATTAGACATTCATAATTCTGATATTTTAGCATGTGAGCATAAAAGCCTTAATCCAAAGAAACCTTTGTTTCAGTACTAGCGGTGCAGAGATCCCAAATTGAAAAATTATTTTAGACTTCAAATGATTTTTATGGATTTTTTAGTATTTTTCCTTTAAACTGTTTCAAACTATGTTTATGATGATACCTTATTTGCTCCGAGATCATTTTAGATATAGGAGTTATATTTTTTAAATCCTTATTCTCTGAAACCCTTAGAACCAGCTATTCACATTCTATTTTGTAAATTTTGACCCATTAAATGATTTTTTTAGATTTTTTAAAATATTTGTCTAGAAAAGGTATAGAATTTGCTTTTTGAAAAGGTATCATTTGTGATTCAAGGAGTCCAAACTTGTCCAAGATAATTTTTTCAAGTTCATATCCTTTTTTTCCTTACAGTTGCTATCAATGTTGACTTAGACTCGATCTTAAAAATTAATTCCACCTCGAAAGAGATTTTCTAAGATTTTTGGAATATTTTTATTTAATCCTTATTGAGTTACCTTCCAACAGTATTATTTGCCACTAAAAACTATCGAACCAAACCAAAATAAATTCAAGAAGGTGGGTAATGCATTGTTGTCCCCTGTTTTTGTTGAACTTAGGAAAATTACTTGGATTTTCTTGAACCAAGATTTCTAGTCATTTGACTGACTTAAAGTATATTCAATGATTTTCCCATAAAGTTATGACTCCTGACATTGGTCTTTTTAGGCTCAGATCAAAACTTAAAACTATTTTCAAACTTAATTTCCATTTCCTATTTCAAATGTCTTTTGATTTAAAATTTATTTTCTTTAAAAATCTTAAAGGTCTTGATTTTTAAAAATCACTCAATTTCTTTTTTTCGAGGAACACTTTAACCCCACTTATCAAAATTACATAAAAATCCAAGTTTTCTCTTTCCTGAGCATCCCCAAACCATTTATCAACTTTTTATGCCTAAGATAGCCTTCAAATCCAAAAACATATCAACATTGTTAATTCGATTGTTCCTCAGTAAATGAGGTTAAGTACGAGATACATCCCACCATTTCTCCTCTTTGCTTCCATGTATTCATCTTTAATGCAATTTTTATTATATTCTTTTATGTCTTACTAACTTGGTTCTCTTTTTGATAGTGATTTGCTTTCATGTTTTCAAAAAATTTAAATTTAATTAAACCCAAGGTAATGTTCTGTGTCCATATCCCTCTAGTGCTCAATGTAAAGTATTTTTTTCTAAATAAATTCATATCTTATTTTACCGAATCTTTTATGTTTTCTCCTCCCTTCTGGGTTGTATAGAGAGATATTAATTAAACTTTGATCGAGAAACTCAAATTTAATATTTAAAAATTTGCATTCATAAGAAGGGGATTATACATAAAATAATGATCATATAGAAAAATTGATGAAAATTGAGACTTTGATAGTTTATGGTTAGATAGTATTGATTGGGGTACTAATCTTTCCCTACTTGTAACTGACTCTCAAACCTTTTTTGAACAAATTCTAGTACATGTATTCTGTAAAATCAGTGTTTCAAGTTTTGTAACTCAGAATTACCTACTCTAAAAGCTATTCAGCCATGCCTAGCCTAAAATGATCGATGGCGACTCTATGTCATGGTTATTTTGTAATAACCATCCAAGACTGGTTAGATAAGCAATTCATCTCACAATCCACCTTTTAATTTTCACCCTATCACACTGTAGACACCTTATTTTGTCCGGGCTAATCTGGAGCATGGACGTAAGAAAGGGCAGTGATTATCGCCTGGCAAAAAAGTACTTTGAGGATGTCAAGAAGGCCTAAGGATCGTATCAAAGGTAAATACAAAGATGTGGCATCAAATGATGTAGTCCAAGGTAT
>JAQSVH010218679.1:0-14049 GCA_029448705.1 Adansonia digitata
AATAGTCTCAATCAAGAAGACACTTCCAAGTCGAGAAAATATTTTAAGTCATGCGCACTCATAGATCCGCAAGGATCCACCCCAGGGTACGTTGCGACAACTCCTTTGAAAGTTCTTTCCAGAAAACATCCAAAAATTCCTTACGTATCTTATCCAATTTTGGATGAACTACCTTCCCCTAAAATCTCCTAAACTGTCAACAAGTAAACAATCTCATTGGATATTAGAGAATGTTTTAACTCTCCCTTGTTAGCAAATAAGCTCTCCTTCGTTACTTTTGAGATCTCTAACTAGTCTTATATTACCTGGAAAGGATTAGAGGTGTCAATAGCACACATTTATCATCCTTAGAAATAGAATAGGTGTTTGCATGCCCATATGCATAACATCTCAATCAAACTGCCAAGGTCTTTTAAAAAGCACATGGCTAGCATTCATTGGTACCACATCACACGTTACTTCATCCTTGTACCTTCTTGTGGTAAATGGCAGTTTCACTTATTCTGTAACCTTTAGGTTTCCCTCATTGTTTAGCCATTGCAAATGATAAAGACGTGGGTGCTTAGTAGTAGTGAGGTTTAATTTATTAACCAATGTAATAGAGTCCCTCTCCATCAAATACCTTGCCATTAACATTGCAATAGGTGTGAAAGATATTCTCTTACTGTTCTTTCTCTTTCTTTGATTGTATGGGCAGATTGTGACAATAACAAGTAATTCTTCTTCCTCAAGAGGTGCGACTTGCTATTCTTCCACTTCTACTTTTGGATCTGATTTATCTTCACTAACAGCTTCTTTAATTGATTCATGAATGATCATTACCTTCTTGTTAGGAAATTAAAAAGCTATGTGTCCAAGCCTGAGGCACTTAAAACACTTAATGTCATGGCTTCTTATTAAAGGTAAGGAATTTTTAACTTTTTTTCCCTTTTTCAACCATGGTCACCTTAGTAGGATCCTTTTTTTCTTCAGGTTTTGTGATCATTTTAGAGATATAAGATAAAGAAGAAGATGAGGTATAAGGTTTACTTACCCTAGACGTGCTTCTCTTGCACTGCCTTTCAGTCTTCATAGCCAATGTAATCACATCATCCAATGTGGCCTATGGTTGTAAGTCCACTGAATCTGCAATCTTCTTATGCAATCCACTACTAAATCTTGTAATGGTTTGTTCTTGAGCCTTTTGTAGATTACATTGTATAATTAACATCTCAAACTCTTTCACATAACCTTTAACATAATAGGCTCTTTGTTGCAAAGTTTGCAACTTGAGGAATAGCTCTTGCTTATAGTATTGAGGTACAAACCTCTTTTCCATAAGCCTCCATGTCCAAATTGGATTTTCTCCTTCACACCTTCTTAGTGCCTTTAGATTCTCCCACTATAGATTAGCATAATAAGTAAACTCTAGAGCAGTGAGTTTTACCTTTTTAGCCTCAGGGTATTCTTGACACTCAAAAATTTTCTCAACACGTTGTCCCCACTCTAAGTACTCTTCGGGAGAGCTTGTTTCACGAAAAGGTAGAATATTCATCTTAATATTACCAGAGGTTCATGCTTGCCAGCGTTGCCTTGGTGCTTCTTTAGGTTCATCTTCTAAAGCCCAGATCGCCATACCATCACCATCATCATGATCAACATTTCATTGTTCGGCTGATTGTTTTATGGCTGATTCACGGCCAATCTTTCCACCAAATGCACAAGCTGATCCATGCATGTGCGAAGTTCTTTGTTATTACGTTCAAGGGCTAAAAGATGAGTTTGTTCAAAACTCATTCCTTGTTGCAATCTCGAATTTGGTGGGGTATAGATCTCGCTACCTTCTAACATGGTGTTTATCACTCTAAAACCCTAAAAACCTTAGTTTTGATGCCAATAATGATGAGCCTTATGAGAATAAAACGCAATGGAAATAGGTCTCTAATGGTTCAAAATGAAAATAGCAGAAAAAAAATAAGATCTGAAATCTAAATGTTGGAAGGATGGAAGGAATAAACCTTGATTGATTGATAAGAATCTTCGCCACAATAAAAAAAACGTTGGATGCCATTTTTAAGGATGAGAAACCTAAAAGATAAGTCTCACAAACTCACCACCAAGAAGACTTGGATAAGAGAAAAAAAACTGAAAATAATCATCTGCTTTATTTATTAACTCTGAATGTCCTAAAAACAAGCATAAGGTCCACTATTTATAGTAGAGGATTTGGCCAAAGGCCTTTAGAAGAAAAGGAAACTAAATCCTAAATAATTAATTAAGGTATTGTTTGCTCACAAAGAAAATAAAATAGTAAATGGAATTAATTTCCTTGCAAGCTAAGGAGATAAAACCTTCCTAAAAAAAGGAAACTGAAATCCCTGAATAGTAAGTAATAATCTACACACCAAAACTTTCCTAATTTGGATGCTGCTGACTTTTTTGCTCAAGAAGACTTCTAGAATCCTTAAAGATTTTCCTTATTGAGCACATGATACACCAAGTTTACTCTTTTAGCCTTTGATCATGTGATTAGGCATGTATACTCGAAATCCTCCTCTTTTGGGCCTACTACCTTGGGCCAACCATGATGTGGCACGTCACCCTCTCTGAAAATTTTGCGCTTGGCGCTACCATGTCTCCTATAGTGATTGGCGACGCGACACTTGGCAGTTGTCTCTATTTTTTTTATTATTATTATTTTATTACCTTCTAAGTCCTAAGAAGTCAAAAATTGGCCAGGGAAGAGAAATTGGTGCATTTCATCTAAAAGTCTCTGATTGGGAATGGTTTGTTCAAAAAGAGCTATAACAAAATAGGGCTTGTACAACCGTTATTGTTTAATAAGATTAGCCATGTACTTAAGAATTCTACCCATAAGTACTTGTTAAAAGCATTATCTGAAATATTATAGTAATTGCTCTTTTTTCAAAAAAAAAATTTGGATATTGACATTTTTCAATGATAATTTCTATCAATATTTATAACATAAAATCATAAATGATAAAATAAATCTTATTACTACTTATTATATAATATAAAATATATATTAGAAAAAATTTATTTATTTATGGAATTTTATATATTTAACATAAGGTACATGTTACATAAATAATAAAAATTTGCATTAAAATTAAATTAATATAATTTTTCCTTTTTACTTTTGCCAAGTTAATAAAAAAATTACAATTTGGAAGATAAATTGATTCAATGTAAATTTTAATTCTTTTTATTTTTATAAAACAAATTTCATTTACCAAAATCTTTTAATAAAAATAGAATTATTATTTTCTAACATGATAAATCTTATCATCCAATAAATTCATTTAACTAAATCATTCAATATAATTAGAATTTTTATTTATTGATGTGATAAATTTTATCAATAATAAAAAATATATTTAAAATGGAAAAGTTAGTCATATAATGAACAATAATGGGTATTTTGGTTAATTGCAAAGATTCTTCACATTTCTACTTTTATATATACTAGCATTTGTTATCATATATGTTTGCCTGTAAATATCCATGAATTAATCTATCTTTAAATATATAATTGTATATTTTTAAAAGAAATAAATTTAATAAAATGTATATTAATTAAATTTGCTATAATGTGCAAAGTTATTTCATGTACAAATTATATCAAATTATTATATAGTATTCTTTCTAATATTACATAGATAATACATTTAATCTAAATTTTAATTTTTTTTTACTTATATCAAATAAATTGATTTACTTTTTAAAATCTTTGAAACCGAAAACTTTTAAGATAAAATAATTTTGTATAAATATTAATTTTTTATTTACTATTAAATTAATTCATTTAAAAAAGTGTTTTAACGAAAACAAATTTCTTATTTATAAATTGGATAAATATTAGTTATAATAAAATACATTTATAATAGCAATTTAGAAATATTGTAGACAATAATAACTACTTTCATCAGGGTAAAAGATTATTCATATTTGTGCTTATGTATATATTATATAAATTATAGATATAGATAAATGTATATATTACTAACAATTTGAACTATTCATAAAGACGTTGGTTTGATTTCTATCCAATTTTATATATTTACGATCTATATATTTGTATCATATTAATATATTTTATTGTGTCATAATCATATTTAAAATATTTTATAAGTTATAAGATTTGTTAAGTTAATAATCCATTTTATATAAATTTAAAACATATATTAATATCGTGTTATGTATTTAATATTTTATTTATATTATATTTATATAATTATATTTAAAAAATTATCATATCTGTAATTTTATATTTTCTTTTGCTTTAAAAAATGTAAATAATCAAATCCGTGAAAATAACTAATAAATAAGGATCCGATTATACTTACTTATCCGATAGTTTCAATGTAGTTTTCATCTCTTAGTTTAAAAATGTCCTTTGATATAATTACGGTCAAATTGGAATATGATTTCTGCGTACCATCAAACAATCCATTTTATCCTTTTTTATTTTCCAAAAAATGATTAATACAAATCAGATTCTGCTCAAACTCATCATTAACACTTCTCTACCACCCGCTGAACCCACCACCAACCCTATTACCAAAAAAAAAAAACCATTCTAAGCTACCAATTAGATCTCTTGTAAGTACTGCAAATTCATTTGAGTCAAGCTAGCCCCAAAAGCTATGGCTGCATCAAACCCTAAAGAAGCGGTGTGCGTGACCGGAGCTAACGGTTTCATAGGCTCATGGTTGGTCCGCACCCTCCTTGAAGACGGCTACACCATCATCCACGCGTCGATTTACCCAGGATCCGATGCCTCACACCTGTTCTCTCTCCCTGGCGCTACTTCCCCAGGCGTGCGGCTGGAGGTGTACGAGGCAGACGTCTTGGACTACAACGCCGTCGTCAAGGCAGTGGAGGGATGCCAGGGTATATTCCACGTTGCGTCTCCCTGCACTCTGGAGGATCCCAAAGACCCAGAGATGGAGCTGGTAAGGCCAGCCGTGCAGGGCACACTGAACGTGCTTGAAGCTGGCAGAAGGGCAAAGGTGAGGCGCGTGGTTCTGACTTCCTCCATATCTGCTATTGTGCCTAACCCCAATTGGGATCCTGAAACGAAAGGAGCCTTCGATGAGTCATCCTGGACGGACCTGGAATACTGCAAGGCTCGACAGAAATGGTATCCAGTGTCAAAGACTCTGGCTGAGAAAGCGGCATGGGAATATGCAGAGAAGCATGGGATGGATGTAGTGGCAGTCAATCCAGGCACGTGTTTAGGTCCTCTGCTGCAATCCAACTTGAATGCCAGCTGTGCAGTGCTGCTACAGTTGTTGGAGGGCTCTAAAGATACTCAGGAGTACCACTGGCTGGGAGCAGTGCATGTTAGAGACGTTGCCAAAGCACACATATTATTGTTGGAGTCTAGCGCTGCTTCTGGTAGATATCTTTGTACCAATGGCATCTATCAGTTCGCCCAGTTTGCTCAAACTGTCTCCCAACTTTTCCCTCACTATCCTGTTCACAGGTTTTCCTTGCCTCTCCACTGACTCCATCTCTTACTCTTACAGATAAAAATCTATATATCAAAACACCAAAACAGGGACTGACATTTCCATCAATTAGGAAAAGATAATTACTATGAAAAGCATATAATTGTGATGTTTATTCTTTATTATCTGTCGTATCATTGTTGTATAATGGTGCACATTTTAACATTCAGGTTTATAGGGGAAACACAGCCAGGCTTAGTTCCTTGCAAAGATGCAGCCAAGCGATTAATTGGTCTTGGTCTAGTCTTCACCGCTATTGAGGAAGCTGTCTGTCAGGCTGTCGATAGTTTGGTGGCCAAAGGCTTCCTGAAATCGCAGCAGCAGACTTAGAAAATACAAGCTCTCTTCTGATTTTTCTTTTATTTCTTTTCTTCGAGTTTTTTTTTTTTTTTCTATTGGTTCTTTGGTTTTGTTAAACATGAAATTTTATGTCCTGCTTGAAAATATATTTTATTATTAAATAAAATTATCCAATGTGACACCTACGTATGAATTAGAGGTTAAAGTAATGATATTGATGGAGAATGCTAAAGATGCATTTGTAATCAGTTCTTACAATATACCAACTAGCCATTTACGTCTAAAGAATTCATTCTAATAACAAGTTTCATCATAGCATGCAACAAACAAACCCAGAAAAAGATCCGACCATTCTAAGGATGAAAACTGCAGAAGCAGCTCTCACTTTTACTAAGTTCATTGTTTATAAAACAAACGAGGTTCAAAGTCAATGGGATTCTATCTTGGAGGCTGGGAAGGCTCCACCAGCTCTATTCGACTCCAGTAAATTCGTACAAGCTGGTATATATTATGTTGATACTTTATTTAAATTTGGTCCAAATTTGATCTTGGCTTGGCTCATGATCACCTCAAGGTCTCACTATAAGCAGAAGACTCAACACTGTATGGATGAAGAGAAGCTCCCTTAGTTGCATCCTCATAAGTTGCTGAACTTGATGCTGATTCCGCATTGGGATTAATGCCAGCCAGCTGCATAATGTTTTCAATCTCTTTCACCACTTCACCCATTGTAGGCCTCTCAGCTCCTGATTCTTCTACGCATCTCATTGCCAAGTCAACAAACTTTTCCAAGCCATTGCAGGATGTACCCAAATCAATGTTTGGGTCAAGAATCTCTTGGAGATTATATAAACTTTTCGTTTTGTCCATTAACATTTTCACCTCTCTTACAATATATTTCCCTCTCTCGATCGGTCTTCTTGCAGTTATTATCTCCAACATCAGCACTCCAAAGCTATAAACATCACTTTTCTCAGTCAACTGCTGGGTCATATAATATTCAGGATCCAAATAACCCTACAACAGTAACAAAATAATTGTTAGAGCAGAAAATTAATACTACTATCTTTATATAAAATCTTTCATTAAACAACTTATCCAATAGTCAAACTAACTAATTCTTCATCATCAACAGACGCAGGGGCGGCCAAGGGGAGAGAATACAAGCCTTCAGTGTGGGGAAAAAAACAGAAAACCTTAAAAGATCAATTACAAAATTGGAAAAACTCACCATTGTACCTTTCACTTGAGTAGTAACATGACCTTTTTCACTGTCACCCATGGGTTTGGAGAGACCAAAATCAGCAACTTTAGCAGTTAAGCGTTCATCTAATAAGATGTTATTAGACTTGATGTCCCTATGAATAATGGCAGGATTTGCAAGCTCGTGAAGATATGCAAGACCTCTTGCTGCACCAATAGCTATTTTTAGTCGCCTAGTCCAGTCCAGTCTGATTCCCGACTTCCCTGCAGTACTAGAATGTTCCAAATAAGCCAAAACATGAATGAAGGAAAAGCTCTTAGTAAAAGTAAAGATGCTTTTTAAGCAATAAACCGGAAATTAACAGCAAAATCACTATTAGGGATAAAGATAAAATGCCTTCCTGCTGTAAGGTCTAAATGTGAAAGTTTTTATCATGGGGGTTTTATATAGGTCATAATAGTGACAGATTGGTTAAAAGTTGAAACTAAATAAGCATTGGAGTTATATTGTTGACTTTTAGGTTCTTTGCCTCCTCTAGACTTAGTGCAGGCTTATCAAAAAATGTATCTCATTTGTTGGCGCAGTTAAGGGCATTGTTAGATTAAAGTTAATATGGTGAGGTAGTGAAGAACGTGGGCATGTCTGCAAGGTAATATGCCATTTAGTTATTGATAATGTAACTCAATATGGAAGAATATAAGTGAGGAAACAGGGAAAGGTACCTGACAGGCTTTCACCAAGAGAGCCATTAGGAATGTACTCATATATTAGTATTTGTTCATCTCGCTCAAAGCAAAATCCCAATAGACTGACAACATTTCTATGATGAACTCTTGATAAAAGCTCAATCTCTGTTTTGAATTCAAGCCCACCCTGCATAGATCCTTGCTGAGCTCGTTTGATGGCAACAAGTTCCCCAGTAGGTAGAGTTCCTCTATAAACCTGTAACCAAAGAAATTCAGAATTATTTGCAAAAAATAATTTAAAAATCGCCATGACTGAGACTGCACATAAGGAAAATATATTATCATGGTATTGCAGGGTTAAGACTGCATGTAAATTTTTATGAACACAACATAGTATGAAAGGAAATGCATAATAATCTAGTATGTAAATCTGGTCTATTCATGCTGATCGACAGCCATCTACTTGCGATAGTGTTTATCTAGTGGTGAAAGAACAAGGCAAGAGTACCTTTTGAGCAGACAGAAATACCCTGGATGCGTAAGCGTTTAGACGTGCACGTGCATGAACTACTGAAAACATGTTACATATGTCAGACGTGCATCACAGTCAACTTTTCCAATTGACATTTTAAATAAGCAAATAGATTCGACGTTCATGGTCTAGAAGCACATAAATGAATTATCTCTGTTCTTTCACCTTAGTTTTATGTATAATGACATTTAAAACTTCCCTTCTTTAAGGTTAAAAATTCAATGCAAACGCATAGGCGCCTCAAATGAAAGCATGAATAAAATGACAATTCTATTTCACATATCTACTTATATTATTCAGAAAATCAAGCATCTAAATAAGTGCATATTTGCCTTGACCACCTCTCATTTGCAATAAGTTACAAATTTCAGTGTCCAGATGCAATCAGGCACTCCAACCACCGACATGACACGGAGCATGAGAGCGCCTCTATGAAGCCAAGGTGCCACATGGACGAATGTAATTTGGTAAGAACACATGTACACGCATTTAATACAGAGAGAGAATGAGTCAGAATTAACCTTTCCATAACCCCCTGATCCAATAACACAAGTTTCTGAAAAGTTATTCGTGAATTTCTTAAGCTCTTCAAAAGAGAAGCATCTTGCTCCTTTTAACTGAGGAACGCTACCACTGCTTTTCTTAGAATCCCAGTGAGCTATTGTTTTACAGAAGAGAATCAGTCATAACGCCAGATATTCAATACAATCAAACTGGAAAAAGCTGAGTAAAATGAAATACTTATCATACCAAAAGGATTGCTCTGTTTGGTTGCCCTTTCTGCTTTCTTCTTCTGATGATAAGCATAAATCCCAGCAAGCATCAACAGTAGAAAAAGCACTGAAGCACCAGCTGCTGCTCCTATTTTGATGGCAACAATTGATTTTTTTGATTTCCCAGATTCATCTAGATGATAAGAGACACACAAGGAAAAAAGAAATGAATCTAAATGAACAGAAATTTACAAATTCATTTTAGATCTATTGCATGTGCATTACCAGAAAAGTGCTCATAGTTGTCACCACTAAAAGTATAAGGTCCAAAGAAGTCTTTAGGAGGCTTGAAAATCTGGTTGCTAAATACAAATGCAATCATAGAAATTTCGGTTCTATTGAAACTATCTTGGCCCAATGGAAATACGTCAAGGCTCAAGAGAAGATATTCAGATGGCTCCTTCCTTGGATCACTTAGTGAAACAGTATCCACAGGAAGTTGATGGGACTGGAAGAACTTCATCAAAGATTGCTCAAGAGTTACATATGGAGTTGAACTTCCCAAGGCTGAGAAGCGAAGGCTTCTGAACTGTAGTGTTCCTGTGTATGGATGTGCACACCTGCATGTGGGGCTGGAGTTTTGACCTGAACGGCATGAAGTAGGCCGACAGTTCATCAGAGGGGTAGAATACAAAGACGAGGAATTTGATAGGGGTAGTTTGCAGTAAGTGTTATTTGTTGCTCCTGTCTCCAAACACACTGGGTTACCTACAAGTCTGCAGAAATTGGTAGAAAGAACTTTAGTGATGTTAAAAACATTAATTACCTTTAACATCAACTATATGTATCTGCAGGCAATTTAACTTTCAAGGAGTATGAGAATATGAGCCTAGTTATTCAGCAAACAAGAAGAAAAAAGAGGGAAAAAAAATGTCCAGACAAATGATTAAAGAATTCTGGCTTACAATATGTCAAAGTTATATGTTCCTGCACTGTTACTGAAATCAGAAATGGAATTGCCTTGCAAATCTATAATCTGCAATTGGTTGCTAAAGCCTGGGCCGATATCCAAGGAACCATTAAGTCGGTTACCTTTTAGTACCCTGTCAATAAGTTAACAGAAAAACGGGGGGGGTCAAAAACCCAACTATTATTTCCAGATTGTGAAAACTATCCTCGTTTTCCCGTACACTTGGTGCTTCATAAGATCAAGCGTACTCACACAGTCTGCAAATGTGAAAGCTTAAAGAGTGTAGCAGGAATTTGACCTTGAAGTTGAGTATCTTCCATCATTCTGCCATACAAATGAACTGATTATTCTACTAACTTCAGAAAATACCTGTGTGAAAAAGATGTACAAACAGATGTACTTACGCAGACATGCCCATGTCAAGATTTGCAGGTAAAAAAGGCAAACAACGAAAGTTTTTGAACAAAAAAGAGTTTTTCATATCATATCATATCATATACAAGGTTAGATCTAAAACGTAACAATCAAAGGTGAGCATTATCTTTAAGCCTATCAGATAATAATATCATTTTAGGGAAAGATGGTGGACATGCCAAAAGCTGAGCGAAGTGTCAACAAGGCTATACGCTACCACCATAGTTACACCACTTTAGGAAAAGAATATATAAGAAGGCACGGTCCTAGACTATGTCAAATTGGTAGAAAAAAAAAATTTTGTTCTGCACTTAAAAATGAGAGAGAGACAGAGGAAATTACAATGTTGTTAAGGATGGCAGGGCTGTAAACCATGAAGGAACATCTGATGAATCGAAAGTATTATTACTCAAATATCTGCACAATCATGAAATTTAAAAGAAAAAAAAAAAGAATATTAGCAATGACAATAAAATTGTGTACTGTTATTAGAAAATATAACATCATGAGCAGACTTTCACTTGGAGACACAAACTTATTAAAGGAACAAAAATAAGAGGGCAGAAGCATCAGAGTATAGTTTGTGAATACTAAAGGCTCACTATATTATGGGTAGAGTTACTAAAGCATGTGTTACTTACAACGTGTTCAAATTGTCCAAGCCAGTAAGGTTAGGGAGAGGGCCAGTCAGCCTATTGTTGGACAAGTACCTAAAAATCAACACCAAATGCTCTTAATTAATGGAGGATAATAGTTCCATCCTATAAACAAGTGCAGAAGACTATCAGGCTTTTATGTTCATAGCTTACAGATCACGAACACTTGTAAGATTGTTGAGATTCGATGGAAGATGCCCACTTAGCGAATTGTTGTCAAAGCGTCTGTAGCCAAAACAATAAATTTATCATTCATCATAATTAAAAAAAAAACTTGGAAATTCAATTCCATCAAAAACCTCAACATGAATTCACTTGAGTGCTTGATCCAGATACTCACACCACCTCCAGAGTTTGCACAAGTCCAAGGGTGGTAGGAAGAATTCCAGAGAGTTTGTTGCTTTCAAATAGCCTGGCAGAGAGAGGAAAAAGAAATGTTACAAATGTACACAAACTTATGCTGTTTTTTCTTGAATATCATCACATTAAGGAAAAGATTAAGCAGAAGGAGCTTGCACACAAATTTGCAACTCCTTTAATAAAAAGCAACGAGAGAAAAATTAATGTCTCTCTCTCTCCCTTCAGAAGGATGGCCTAAAATATGAAGAAGAAGCACCCTTTATACACGCTGTTAAAGGTTGAGACAGACATCACTGTTTACAGAAGAAACTTGTTATACAGATGCGATTTCTTCTGTAATTCAGAATACAGTTTATCATATGCAAAGCTCTTTCCGGGTTAGTAAAGTTATAAATCGCAAAACCTACTTGATAGACAACCGAAAGGAACTTACACATGTACTAGTTTCATATCTGAACTGAAAAGTTTAGATGGAATTTGGCCAGAGAGTTTATTCATCCCCAAATGGCTGTGGATGACACAGAACATTATTACTATAAGAAAAATAGAACTATGGCAAGAAAAGCATCTAAACAGATATAAAGGACAAAGAAATTTCGCATACAAGTGTCCAGCATGAATCAACATGTCAAGCCCTGGTGTAGATCCGTTTGAAACTGGAATTAGTCCTTCAAGCTGGTTCTCGGCCAGATCTAACCAATAAAGATTTGATAGATTACCAATGGATGGTGGAATCTGTCCTGTGAAGCCATTAGCATTCAGAGATCTGCAGGCAATATAGGCCAGCATGAAATTAATCTAATTAAAAGAGGTAAAAGAGTAACAAGTAGAAATAGTGAAGCCAAAACATTAAACAGCGCACAATCATGGAGCCTCAAACCAAAGTTTTACTGGATGCCAAGGTAATACTTTTCACTTAATAGTATGGCAAATAACCAGAATCCAAATGGAATTACATGTCACTGCAGAGGAATAAGTATAAAGGTTATATTTTTACAGGAATCTCAGCTGCAGCATAGATCCTATTGTTTCAGGAATTCGACCACTGAAACCACAACCAACCAAGATTCTGCAAAATACATATACGAAAAAAAAAAGTCATTTAAGAGCACGAAAAATTTTGATTTCAAGTGATGCTTTGGCAGGAAATAGATCTCCTTACAAGTTTGTTAGCTTCTTTAAATTTCCTATCGATGTTGGAAGAAGTCCTGTGAGACCCTTATTGTATGATAGATCCCTGAAACATGAGGCGAAATCAGAGATGTCAGATGTAATGCTAAACAATGAAACAACTGTCTCCAACTATTTTTTTTTTAAATGGATATATAACTCATTGAAAGAAATAAAGAAACAAATTTTAAGTTTATTTATAGGTCCATAAGAATTAGCATATCTCTTGTATCCAAACAGCAGCCTATAAACACCTGAGAATTGAAGTCTAGCTGGATAATAATTTAAAAACTACTCAACAACTAAAATTTACATGTTGAAAAGAAAAGAAAAATAATAATTTTGTTCAGAAACGATGATTCAAAAGAAAAAAAAAAACAGTTGCAGAATGACCACCATGAGGAATGGAAACAGACAGTGGGCAAAAGGACCTACAGTTGCTTTAATTCGGACAAGATCGAAATGTCTCCTGACAGCCCTCCCAACAAGTTCATGTTTGGCAAAGTTCTGAAGCAGATAAATAAATGTTAGATAAAATCCCAAATTAAAAAGTGTTTTAAAAGGCAGGAGCAGCACCAACTTACATTGAGGTAACGCGAGAACCAGAGCACTCAATTCCAACCCAGAGATCATCACAAGGGTCCCCACCCCTCCAGTTGGGTGGTTCATTTTCCCACTCATCCACGAGAGATCTTAGTGCAGCAGCTGCAAAAGAATTAGACAACAGTTTGCCTTGATCAGACACCAAAGCTGAATTCTGAGGCAGCATTTCCAAATCATTCAACATAAATAACCATGGAAGGAATACAACTAGATTTGGCCCTCCAATTTTACTAAGATTCGGGCACCTGCTGATAGTGGATTTCTTTGAAGGGTCGACCCTGGACCAATTAACTAAAAACTACAAGCATCTTAGAGTGAAGAGCATCCTGATAAAATTAGAAGAATTCCTGTGTCCCAAAAGGTTTGATGAACTTTAAATATTTAGTTCTGAGTAGGCAAGTTCATATTTGGAAACACAAGGAAGAAGAATATTGGCATTTGGGCGAATATATGAAAATCACATATTCCCATCTACACAACTTAACCACTAGTATACATTCTACAAGCGAGAATGTAAAATTTTCAAGCTCATATCATCTTAGCGCTAAGTTAAGAAACTTAGATAGCATGCATATATAGCAAAGCCAAAGAACAACAGAATTATACAATAAGAAAACAAAATAAGTAATAATTAGACGCAAACTTACAATCACCGGCATCAGTAGTCGCTGCTGTGACATAGATTTGAATAAGAAAAACTAGCAAAAGTAACCAAATGGTTGAACCCATTTGTGAGACAAACCAAAGGATTGAGAGTTGAAGCATTCACAACTGGTTAGTGTCTGTTTCTAATTTTGCATAAAACGGACAAACACAGTTGACATGACATGACATGAACCAAATTGCAATTCTGGTTTCAACTTCATCATGTCTAAATGAGAACCCAATCTATTATTCTATATATATGTGTATATATATATATATATAT
>JAQSVH010218690.1:0-14049 GCA_029448705.1 Adansonia digitata
GTAGCATAAATAACTAATACAAATAGATACATAACATATATAATAAAAGTGATAATTTGGGATTTTCTATATAAAATATATTACTTCTTTAGTTTCTTCCATAGTTAGCATTGGTAGCATGCTATATATATACACACTAGAATGTTAGATATAATTGTACAATATAATACGAATAGGTAAACGTAATAAAATTTATATAAAATGAATTATTGACATTCCAAAATTTATATAAATATAAAATATCTTGAATAGGATTATAAAATAAAAAATAATACAAACAATATATGTGACAAAAATGAAAGTAAAGTGGGTAGTGTCCATTAGAATTGACAATTTTAAACATAACATAAATATAAAATAAAAACACAATACAGCACAAAAACATGAAATGACACAAAAAAACATGAACTTGACAAAAAAAAAAGGAACACGACATGAATGGAAAAAAGTATCATAATTTGCAAAAAAAGAATTATTAATGTTTATAAAAATATATAATACCTTCAATATAATTATGAGAGAAAAAAAGTAATTTGAACTAACTATACTTGCCAAAAAATTGAGAGTTTTTTTTGAATAATATCAATTAAACTTGAAAATTTCAAATAAAATATGATTATATGATAATAACATAACATGAAAATATAATTAAAATATAGTAGAACATAAACAAACATGACCGCAAATGAATGCACAAGTATGTTAGTTATTTTAAATATTAGTATGATTAATTTATAATTATCATTAAAAATTTGATTTTATATAACTAATTAATTTTGTATTCTTTGGTGCTAATAAATAACAAATTTAATTTTAATAAATAAATATTATAACAAAACTTTACTTAAAAATAATACTTGTTTAATGATTTATTTTTAGAAGTAACATTTAAATTATGTAAAAGTTATTATATTTAACATAAAAATAAAAATGATGCGAAACATATCTGAACTCAAACTAAACCCAAAAGGTGTAAACTTCAAAAAACTGAAACTTTAAGGTTCGAACCTAAAAAAGCCCAAGTCAAAAAAGAATTAAAACCAAAAATGCCCAACTTGAAACTACCCAATTTGCGCCTCTATATATAGAGATGGATTAGCATATAACCATTTTTTTGTGGAAATTACTTAGGAAGCAACAAAGTTTAAGGATAAATTAGGATTTGAAAGGTAATTAGAGTATTGTGTTATGTGATTTTGTGATCGTAAATGCATGGTTTCGTTAACAAATAATAAAGTGATAAGTATCAAATATTATCCCATGAGAATTGATTGATTATTAACTACTGGAATTATATTAACTTGAACTTCATTTGAATTAAATGAAAGTTGATCCGAAAATTATGAAAGAAAAATAAAACAAAACAAAACTAAGAAAAATATAGAAATTAAACAAAGAAATATCATTAATTAGAAGCCTAAGGTTCTAAATTTCACCATAATTGATTCAGTTTGACTTATCTATCTCATTAATCTAAAATTATTCTCCCAATTTTTGGTTAAGATTCCCTAAATTTTTTGTGATCTTCTTCCAAGGTCTAACAAAACCACTTTTAAGTGTTAATCTGCTGTATTCCTATAAATGAATGAGAACACTTAAAAATTCAGTAAGTTCTGTGGCTCCTTTTAACAACTACATTAATCATGCTAATAGACTTCTATTTCACGTGCAATGCATAGCATTCAATAGGATGGACTAAGACACATAAATCTCCTATTGAGTTCATTATGATTAATCCATTATTTAATTAATGGCTAGCTAACTGGAACATTAAGCATAATTAAAATACATAATTAAGAAAAATAATTCATCAACTAAATTTAAAAGATATTCAAAGCATTATAGTTAGGCTACATTGTAGCCCTAGAAAATAAATCTAATTCATGCTAAAATTAAATAACATCCTAATAGTTGATATAAATATGAATCATGAGAAAAAGGAAAAAAGAAAGAAGCTAGAATTAAAGTTGTTATTTTGGCTATAATCTCTTCTTTAGATCCGAAAGCCTCCTTTATTTAAGACCTAAGGTCTTTTAATCTTTATGTTGTGAGTCCATTTAGGCCAATTTGTATTGTAGCAGCTAGGTGCTAAGGATTAGGTGCCTAAAAGCCCATCTTGTTAGAAATTGCTTTTTTGCGATGCCAACTAGTGCCTAGGCTATTATTTACCAGTGTTTAGGCACTATTTTCTCTGGTTGTCTCCAACTTCAAGCATTCGCCAGCCAGATGGTGACCCAACAAGCCTTCATTCAACAACAATATCAAAAGGAGTTGGCAGCCCAATAGACCATCATCCAACAGCAACAATAGCAAATTAATCAACTTATACAATATGGTCGCCAAGACCAGTTACCTGGCAGATCTTATACCAGGAACCATAGCTTGAGCGCAAGAGACTGACAGACAAGTCAAGAATATCAGGAAATTCATGAGAGTTCATACTCCATTCCCGAGTGCGACCCATATGAGAAACAAGAAGATGCGGATTGCCATGAACAAGGGTCCCTGTTAGCCAAGCAAGTGGCAGTCCTTCGCCAAGAAATTAAAAATATGAAGCAGCCAAGGAAAGATGATTAGGAATGGCTAGAGATTGAGCACAATCCACTATCCTTGGGGGTTTGCCAAACCTCAGTTCCTAAAAAGATCAAGCTTCTGTCGATACGTTTGATGGCAAGGCAGACTCGACAGATCTCATGAATCATTTTTGGGCAATCCACAACCTACAAGATATAGCTGATGCAGTCCAATACAAGATATTTTTAATGACTCTATGAGGGCTTACCCATACTTGGTGGTATTCCCTGAAACTAGGGTCCATCATAAACTTTGATCAACTGGCTCGCCAATTCCTCGCTCATTTCAGCAGCTATAGAATGGCAGCTAGGATAATGGCTAGCTTGATGGTTGTTAAGCAAAACCTAGATGAAACACTCTGCAAATATGTCAAGCACTTTAATATTACTACATGGAAGTTAAAGACCTCAACGATGAATGGGCAATCCAGGCCTTCATCTCTGGGGTCTGTCATAAGCACCTAAAGTATGCTTTGACGGATGGTCAGCCGGTTAAGCTATATCAGCTCTATGAAAAGGTGCAAAAATACACCAACGCAGAAGATATTGAAATCATAAATTTAAATGCTCTGACAGAGATCGATGAGGTGATCGGTTTGGACGAAACCCAAGAAAAGAAAAGCAGTTCTCCCAAAAAAGTAGATTAGATAGTCGCCAAGACAATAAACTTAGGTCTACAACAAATCAAATCCAGACGAGCAAGACGAGAGATTGGGAACCACCATATAACAAGTACGAATCCTAAACACCCCTCAATATCAGCAGAACGCAGGTATTGCACGCCATAATGAGAGATGGCCTAGTAGAAAGACCTATGCCTATGAGGACAGATAAGGGCCATAAAAACTCACAAAAGCATTGTGAATTTCATAATGATGTTGGTCATACAACGAAAGAATGTATCAGCTTGAAGAATGCCATTGAAGCATTGATCCAAAAATAGGAGATCAAACAATTTGTGAAAAAAAATAATGAAGAGTTATCCCAAAAAGCTAACCGACGTCAGGATAAGGCAATAGGAAAGTGCCCAATCATTAAAATAATTAATGTGATCATCGAAAGTAATGAGAATTAAGCCAGCAGTAAATCCAAGAGAAAATTACACCTGCGGTCTGTGGTGGCAATAGATATACCCCTGAAGAAAACAAAACGAAGATAGCTGAAGGGTAAAGTTCAGTGACAATGATGATGACTTAGTTACTGATAAAGGCAATGATCCGATCATAATATCAGACGTTGTGGAGAATTATCATGTTGATCAAATTCTGGTAGATAATGGTAACGCGGTAGAAATTCTCCAATGGGATGCCTTTCGAATGATAGGCTATAAGGACAACGACCTTCATCCTTCATTATCGATATATGGGTTCACTAACTAATCGATACAAGTGAAAGGTTCCACCACTTTGTCGGTCACTCTTGGCGATGGAGAACACACAACCATAGTAATGGTGGAATTCTTAGTAGTGGACCAGCTATCCGCTTATAGTGTTATTCTTGGGCGACCTGCCATGGAAAAGGAAAAATTGATTACAATCGTATATTGTCTCACCGTCAAGTTCTCTACGTCAACAGGAGTAGGATTTATAAAGGTCAATCAGGCGATCGCCCAGCGTTGCCACTTAATGTCTATAAAGATGACAGAGAAAGCCCAAAACATGTATGAGGAACGCACAGAAGCTCTGATTGAAAACACATTATCCATCAATACGATAACACCAGCCAACCCCAGTAATTTAACCTTTGAATGTCTAGACATCCAGGATGACTTCCACCATCCAAAACCAGAGTCTGCAGAAAAAGTATCAGCAATTTCCCTGTACCCGCTAGAGCCTAACTTATTCACGACGATCAGGAGTTCACTGGAACCAAAAGCCAGGAATGATCTAATAAACTTTTTACGACTCTACGTAGATGTTTTTGCCTGGTCAGTTGCAGATATGTCGGGCATAGACACAAAGGTGATCATGCATACGCTAAATGTTGATCCCGCAACAAAACCAGTAAACAAAAAAAAAAGAAGATTCACTCCAGAGTGAATTCAGGCGATCAAGGAAAAAACAAATAAATTTTTAGCCGTCAAATATATACGGGAGGTGATGTACCCTGAGTGGCTGGCCAATGTAGTAATGGTTAAAAAGTCAACTAAAAAATAGAGAATGTGTGTCGACTTCACTGATCTTAATAAAACTTACCCCATAGATTGCTTTCCATTGCCAACAATAGATCGCCTTGTCAACTTTTCAGCAGGCCATTAGTTTCTTTCTTTCATGGATGCATTCTCCAGATATAATCAAGTAAGGATGAATCCTTACGATGAAGCCAAAACATCATTCATTATAAAAGATGGTATTTTTTGTTATAAAGTTATGCTCTTTGGGCTTAACAATGCAGGAGCAATATATTAGCGTTTGGTTAATAAAATTTTTAAAAATCAGATTTAGTGATCCATGGAAGTGTACATTGATGATATGCTCACAAAAAGCCCATCGATTGAACAACATATAGTTGATTTGAGGGAGACTTTTACAGTCTTATGAAGATACAACATGAAACCAAATTCGACAAAGTGCACATTTGGAGTAGCCGCCGGCAAGTTCCTAGGTTTTATGGTATCATCCAGAGGAATTAAGGCCAACCCAGAAAATATAAAAGCTATATTAGACATGATGCCTCCTAAGTCGACAAAAGATATACAGTGATTAACAAGAAGGGTTGCCACGCTTAACTGCTTTATTTCAAAGCTCGTTGACAGATGTCTCCCATTCTTCAAACTATTAAGGACAGCTACTCGCTATAAATGGACAGAAGAGTGCCAAATGGCATTTGATGAATTAAAATGCTACCTTAGCACAGTGCCATTGTTAGCCAGCCCTAAACCCAATGTATGCTTGTTTGTATACTTGGTTGTTTCAGATGAAACGGTGGCAATCGTCTTAGTGATAGAAGAAGAAGGAATCCAATGACTAATTTATTACGTTAGTAGGGCACTGCAAGCTGGCGAGATCAATTTTATTAAGACTGAAAAACTCGTCTATCCACTTATCACAACCGCCAAAAAACTTTAAAAATATTTCCAAGCGCATCCTATTACGGTACTCACTGGCTGCCCCATAAAAGATATGCTACAAAAAGTCGACACTCTGCTAGAAGGATGATCCTATGGAGTGTAGAGTTAAATGAATTCGGATTGACCTACAGCCCAAAAAGGACGATCAAAGCATAGGCGTTGGCAAATTTCATCACCGAATGCTCTTTCTCACATGCTGTCGAACCATCAAGAATCATCAAAGAAGCACCCTCACTAGCAAAAAAGATAGAAAGGATGATAACCTACTGAAAGACTTATGGGAACTTTATGTTGATGGATCATCGAAAAAAGAGAAATCAGGAGCGGGTGTCCTTCTTGTCGACCCTAATGGCCATGAATAGCATTATGCCTTATCCTTTCAATTTGCAGCCTCAAACAATGCAACAGAATATGAAGCATTGATAGCTGGAATTGAATTCGCTAAAAATCTAAACGCCACCTATCTGAAGGTTTATACTGACTCCCAGTTAGTAGTAAACTAGATTAATAGGGAATAAAAAGTCAAGGATCGAAACTTAGCTAAGTACCATCACATGGTTTCACAGCTCGCCAAAGCTTTTGACTATATCAAGTTTGAAAGAATACATCACGAACAAAATTGTAAAGCTGATGTAATATCTAAAATGGCAAACAATTTGGAAATTGACCATAAGGGATTGATTCTCCTTGAGTCATTAAATCGTCAGCTTATGATCGACATATCTTTGAAATTAATACAGATGATGGGAATGACTGGATAAAAGAAATAATAGACTTTTTACAAGAAAACATCATGCCAAACACCCCTCTAGATAAAAAATGACTCGAGAAAAAGGTATCAGGTAGGCATTAATCGATGGTATTCTGTACAAAAAATCCTTCACTTTCCCTTTACTTAGATGCCTTAGCACTAGTGAAGCGGATTATGTGTTAAGGGAAATCCACGAAGGCGTTTATGGAAATCACTTAGGAGGAAGAGCATTAGCACAGAAAGCCCTACGGCAAGGATTTTTTTGGCCAACAATAAGGAAATGCCAATAACTTAGTTCAAAAGTGTGGTAAGTGCCAACGATTCACCAAAATCTCACGACAACCCGCAGAAACACTTAGGCCCTTTTTGTAAATGGGGCATTGATATTATGGGACCATTTCCCTTGCTACCGGACAACATAAATTTTTGGTTGTTGCGTGCGACTGTTTTTCCAAATGGGTTGAAGCCGAACCTATAGCCACAGTAACGGCTAGAACTATGGAAAATTTTATTTGGAAATTCATCATGTGTCGATTTGGCATACCTGACATTATTATAGCAGATAATGGAAAACAATTGTCGGATGATAAATTAAAGGATTTCTGCATTCCATATCAACCTTGTGCATAGTTCGGTGGCACATCCACAATCTAATGGTCAAGTAGAAGCTATGAATCAAAACATACTCCATCCACTCAAAAAGAAACTGGATGATGCAAAAGGTGCGTGGGCAGAAGAAACACCCAAAATATTATGGGCCATAAGAACCATAAAATGTCAAGCAACTGAAGCCACACCATTTAGCTTGGTATATGGCCACGAAGTCATTATTCCAGTAGAAATTAGGGTTCACAACATCCGAATGACCTTTATAGATCAAAACTAAATGAATACTCTCTCAGGGTAAATTTGGACCTACTCGAAGAGAGTAGAGAAGATGCCGTTATACGTATGGCGATCAGTTCACAGCAAGTATCTAGGTATTACAACAGAAGAGTGAAACACAAATAATTTTAAGTGGGCGAGGCCAGTCGACCTGCAGGAGAAAGGAAAAAGCTATCTCCAAATTGGGAAATACCATATCACATAGCAAAAGTGATAGGGTTTAGAGCCTACCGAGTGATGGACATGATAGGAAAATATTTACCTAACACGTGGAATGCCATCCATCTCAAAAAATACTATGTCTAAGTGCTTTTTTCTCACAATAAAGTTCACTGAAATTACTATTTCAAAAGCTTCCCATCGACCTCTCACGGTCCCAATGACCTCTCACGATCTCTTAGACCTCTCACGGTCCCATCGACCTCTCATAGTCCCATTGACCTCTCATGGTCCCTTAAACCTTTCACGATCCCATTGACCTCTCACAGTCCTTTAAACCTCTCACGGTCCTATTGATCTCTCGTAATCCTTTGACTTTTCATAATCCCTATAGACTTCTCATGGTTGATCTTTTAGGATCTAAACTTCATGAGATTCAAACATTTGAGATAACTTCAATGCTTGTTTCTTTTAGAAAAATCGCTTTAAAAATTTCATTACCAACAATAGTTACAATACAAAATATATATATATAGTTTGTTGTTACAAAAATCCTAACAGGAAGCAACTGGAGCCCCTGCTCGCCATCCTCACTAGAATCTTTCAGATTCATTTGTGAAAGGAGCAATAAAGGCAGGATCTATGACACGCCTCTCCTCCACTTGCTGTTGTGATCATATCAACACGTCAAAGTCTTTGGGTGAGGCAATAAGCTGTGAAAACTTAATATCCTTTAAATCCAATGGGCCTCTCAAAAGCTACACACCATACAAAGCGCTTTGGCAATACTCACCATCGCAAGCTATCATCTGGTCAAGCAAGGCATCTTTTTGAGCCTAAAGCTCCCTTTGTAGGTGAGCATTGCACCCGCCACCTGTATCTCCATTTTGGAGATCTTGGCCATCGCAGACATTAGCTCAGAATTGCGCATTGCATAAGCCTATCGGGACTCCTCTAAATCTTTAGAGAGTTTCTCCATTTCAGTGTTCACTGATTCCAGCCTTGTTTTCATCTCCTCAGAGTCCATTGTTAACTTGGAGGATTCTTCTTCAGCTTTCTTAGCACGATCCTCAGCTGCTTCTTTCTCTTTTGTCAGCTCATTTTGTGATTTTTCCAATCACAAAATAATGGTCAATAGTATAATTTTATACCTTTGACTATGATCAACTTTTCTAAGCTTTATTGGTTTTCTCATACCTACTTAAAAATGCAAGAAAATTCAAAGTGGTGAATGATTCAATTGTAAGAATTGGTAGTCATCCGGGCTTTTTATTTTTTTTAAAATTATTCATATTCGATATTTATATCTGATTTATATTTAAATATAAATACTAAAAGTATAATTTTTCAAAAATAAAAAAATTCAAAAATAATTAAATATAGTTATATTGGACACGTCTTATCCTATATTCATTCTAGGTTCAAATAACATGGAGGTCACCTCCCCTAATTCACGTCTAAATTTTGTTGGACTTTAATCATCATTTCTAAACCTCTTTATATATATGCCGTAAGTTTCTTGTTTACGGTAACTCAATCCCTCTAACTTAAGTTTATCAATGGCTTCTGTTTTTCATCCTTTCCTTTCAGCTTACCTATTTCTGCTCCTACCTCTTGTCGTTGCTCAAACTACTGCTACTGATATCCACCTTGGCAGCTTAATCAGAGCAACTACCGATGCAAAACCATGGCTTTCTTCTTTAAATGATTTTGCCTTCGGATTTTGCCAACTTGAAAACAAAGATCTTTTCCTACTTGCCATATGGTATTATAAAATACCAAGCCGCACCATAGTTTGGTATGCAAATGGAGATAATCCTGTTCCAAGAAGATCAAAGGTAGAGTTAACTGCTGATCGGGGACTAGTTCTCAGTGATCCTAATGATAAAGTGATATGGAGATCAAATTTTACCACTGGGGAAGTTGCCTTTGCTAGAATGAATGATACAGGCAATTTTGTGGTTTACAGTGGTTCTGAACGACTGTGGGAGAGCTTCGAGAATCCTACTGATACACTCTTACCAAATCAGGTAATGTACAGAAATGATTTGCTTTTTTCTCGTCATAAAGAGAACAACTTCTCCAAGGGAAGATTCCAGTTTCGTTTACGTCAAGATGGAAATGCAGTGCTCAATACCATAGATAAGCAAGCCAACTATGATTACGTTGCATACTACGAGAGTAAGACTAATGATGCAGAAAATCCATCTAATTCTGGTTCCCAAGTGATGCTTGAGCAAGATGGCTCCTTTTACATATTGAAGGAAAACAATGAGAGATATCCACTTAGCCACGGATCTGCAGGTCGCTCTGCAGGCTATTATCACAGAGCAACTCTAAATTTTGATGGTGTTTTGACCGTATCTTATCATGCGAAGAATTTAAATGGCAGCAGTGAAAACTGGAGCGTCATTAAGGCCTTGCCAGATAATATTTGCGACACCCCTTTTGGATTTATTGGTAGTGGAATTTGTGGCTTCAACAGTATCTGCGAACTTAAAGCCGACAAAAGGCCTGCATGTAAATGCCCCGAAGGTTATTCTTTATCCGATCCAAATGAAGAGTATGGCAACTGCCAAACAGATTTCATGCCGGGTTGTGCAGCAGATTACCAGCGTTCCCCCGAAGATTTATACAAGTTAGTGGAACAGCCAGGTATTAATTGGCCACATGCCGATTACGAGCTGATTGACCCTTGCAGTAGTATGGATCACTGCAAAGCTTCTTGTTTGCATGATTGTCTTTGTGTTGCAGCGGTATTCAATTGGATAAGCTGTTGGAAGAAGACACTACCACTGCGAAATGGGAGACAGATGGGACCAGAAGCGAATACCATCACCTTTCTCAAAGTAAGAGAAAGCAAAAATCCTCTGATGTCACCCTCATCCGAAGAAAGGAACCAAAATTCATTGATAATTCTGGTTTCAGTGCTCTTAGGTAGCTCTGTTTTTGTCAACTTTGTATTTGTTGGGGTGTTGTGTATGGTATCTTTTTTCTTATATCACAAAAAGATTACTGGCAATCACATAAACAAAAATGACATACAAAGCAATTTGAGGTATTTTAGTTACAAGGAGCTCGAAGAAGCTACAAATGGTTTCAAGGAGGAGCTGGGAAGGGGATCATTTGGCATTGTCTATAAAGGGGTCATAAAAACAGATACGTCCCAGAATCAGACCGGGGTTGCGGTTAAGAAGTTAGACAGGGTGGTTCAACGTCATGACATGGACAAGGAATTCAGAACTGAAGCGAGTGTGATTGCTCAAACGCATCACAGGAATCTAGTCAAGTTGCTCGGCTATTGTGATGAGGGTCAATATCGAATGCTGGTATATGAATACTTGAGCAATGGGACATTAGCAAGCTTTCTCTTCGGGGATGTAAAACCCAGCTGGTACCAGAGGACAAAAATTGCTCTGGGAATCGCTAGAGGGCTGTTCTACTTGCACGAGGAATGCAGCCCCCAAATAATCCATTGTGATATAAAGCCTCAAAACATACTTCTTGATGATTACTATGAAGCTCGGATCTCCGACTTTGGGCTGTCAAAGCTTTTAGGGATCAATCAATCCTTTACTAATACTGCAATTAGGGGCACAAAAGGGTATGTAGCACCCGAATGGTTCAAGACTCTGCCTGTAACAGTGAAGGTTGATGTGTACAGCTTCGGCGTCTTATTGCTTGAAATCATTTGCTGTAGAAGAAATGTAGCAATGGATGCTGGTGCTGAGGAGAAAGCAATTTTGACAGATTGGGCTTGTGATTGCTTTTCAGAAGGCCATTTAGATGCTCTTGTTGACGATGATGCAGAGGCCTTCAGTGACAAGAAAATGCTGGAGATGTTTGTGATGGTCGCTTTATGGTGCATTCAAGAAGACGTCTCTCTCCGACCCACCATAAAGAAAGTTCTGCTGATGCTGGAGGGAATAATTATGGTTCCTGCTCCTCCTTCTCCATCTCTACGAATTAATTGAATCAGTCAAAATTTATGCATAATAATAATAATAATAAAACTCAATTAGTCAGCTGCATAGAAGGCATATCTTTTGTCCATCATATATATATATGTCTGAATTTTACAATAATGATTTGCTTAAAGTGTTAATGCTTTGGTTTGCTTGTATTGGTTTTAGTTTGTCAAGTCAGTGAAGATGTAAAACCTGATCTAGTAATCATCTCACCGCACAAGCAGGCAAAAACATTAACAAATAAGCCTTTGATGAAAATGGCAACAAGCAAAGCAAACGCAAGCAAACATGAATGAGATTGGGTCCAGCTAACCAGTTTCATTCTACCAAAAGATTTTCGGAGGTTTGAAAAGTAAAACATGGCCTTTTGGATCAGAATGGAAAATTTTTTTGTTCAAATGCAAAACTTTAGTTATATTGGATGAGTACTTTACGTGCGATTGGAGCTAGCCAATAATAGTTATTGATATTGGTTGCACTTAACATCAGCTATCGTTCTTTGGTGTGGAAATATGGATGGCCTTGGTGCTCAGTGGCATCTTGGAACAAGGTCCCCGAAAATCATTGCAGACTAGTCTTTGCTTGATGTTGGATGGCATGGGAAAAAAAAAAAAAACAATTCCTGCTAGCTAGCTAGCTAATTCAAGCTCTTGGCAGGAAAATGAGAATTCACTGCAATGCTACATACATAGCTGCATAGAAAGACAAATAAATTCTTAAATAAAATGCGTGAAAGTTCATGATTGAAAATAATTTACATGAAAATTAAGAATCAAAATCAAAGCTAATAATAATATTATAATTTAAGAGCGTTAATTTAAATTATTTACACGAAATTTTTAAAAAATTTAAAATTACATAATATTAATCTATTTAAGTCTTTTTAATCTATCAATTATGATTTTTAATTTTTTTTCTTTTATATTGTTTTCATTGGAAACTCATAATATTCGTGAAAACTATGCTTAGCTAGTTAACCTAATTTCGTTTGCCTAGAAAGATATTATTATTTGCATTAATTGAAATAAAGATTTAAGTAATTAATACTTAATTGATAAAAAAAGTAATAGTACGGACTCATAGCAAGAATCGATAAGAATAAAGTTCTAACTAAATATTTACTTTTACAATTATTTCTTTTTTAATTTTATGCATTGAGCTTATACATAATATACTATTTGTGTATAAACAATTGTAATTCCTAATAAAAATTCAGACCCCACCACTGATTCCTCAATGTCATAAGGAGGAGTAGACAAGCTAAGCTGACAATATATTTTTTTATTATATTATAATCGTATTTAAATTTTTATATATTTATATAAATTTTGATATATTAATAATTTATGTTAAATTAATTTTAAAATATTTGTGTATATATGTTGCGTTCATTTTACTTTTTCATACCATTTCATGTTTTTCATGATATACACATGTAATCATAGAATATCTAAAATTAAAAAGTCTAAATATAACAATTAAGATGTGAATGATTGATGGCCTATCACGATTAAACTCATGGTCATAAATTATATATATATATAGATTTAATATACAACTTGTGAATATTTTTATAAATAAAACATGTCATAAATAAGAAAAATAAAATATAAATTTAAAAGAAAAGAAATAAAATGTAGCCTACGATAAGAGAAGCAAGAATGATTTCAAGGAAAGAGCTGCGTAGATTTCTTCGGTGATTGAAATTTGAGAGGGTTCCTTTGTCTATACCTAGGAGATAGTGACAAGTTCTTTTTTTTTTTTAAATAAACAATTTCACAATTTTTAATTAATTAAAAATAATTATAATTTGTAACTCATTATAATAAATAATTATTAACAAAGGAATAAAAAAGTTTAACTTTTGAAAAAAATTAGATATGATCATATTAGACATGATGCATAGGTGAAGATAAATTTAAACCCTTGTACTGATGAAGATAAATGGAATTATTTATTGTGATTTATCTCTATCTAAATTTTTTATTTATTTAGCTTTTTCTGGGATTTATATTTAGATTTTAAATTTATCTTGTACGGTTGTGTTTGTCTGCACAGCTACATTATAAATAGAGGTAAAAAAATACAAGAAGATACAATAGAATATAAATTTAATACAAATATATAATATACAAAATTTATATAATATTGATTATTAAAGTATAAAATTTATATAAATATAAAATATTTTAAACAAGATTATAAAATAAAAAAATACAAATATGGCAAAGTTACATAAATTGTGTACAAAGATCTTTTATGAACCCATTAGTCGATTTTTGAAAAAAAAAATGGATTTTATAGCTTTATATTTTATTATTTAAAATTGAGTTAATAATATAAAATTTTTTATTTGTGTGAAATATGTAATTTAAAATATTTAAATTTTATATTAAAAAATTAATATATAAATATATATTAAAATAGTTACATAAATTATTATTTATTATAGTCAAAATTATGTAATAAATTTAAATGCAGTTATACATGCTAGTTTTTCATTATAGAATGGATCAATTTTTCCTATGATGAAGACCAGAGTAGTTTCACAAAATTTCAATAGTCATTGTCCATTGAAAGGGGCAAAATTCAATGCCATGGACCAAATGACAATAACTGTCAAAGAAAATCATCCCACAACCC
>JAQSVH010218701.1:0-14049 GCA_029448705.1 Adansonia digitata
GTGTTTAATCTTCTTTGCTTTTCTAATTGTATTTTAATGATTTTTGAAATCACTGATATGCATGAGGCAAGACTTGACCGGAGATACAATGCTTGCACGACAGAGGTGTTCATAGGCCAAGCTATTTATCCAAGCCTGAAGGCTCGCCGAATATTCTAGAGCGTTTGGACAAAAATGTTAGGCTTGAGAAATGGGCTCGGGCAAAAAATTAAGCTCGTTTAAAAAAAGATAGGACCACATTTCGGGTTAGCCTGAGCTTAGACAAGCATAACTAATATTAATATCATATTTAAACCTGATCCGAACCCAACCCCACCCTATTCGTCCCACAAACACCTCTACTGCACAAACTTCCTAAGACTTCTTTCCTTTCTATTTCATTTCTACTAAATAGCTACTTCATTCTCCTTCTAATCTACTATAGCAAACCAAATATAACGTAAATTCATTACTTAATTTAAGGGCTTACTTTAATAAATTATTTATTTATTAAAAAAAACAATTTTTTGCTGTTTGTATTTAAAAGACTAAAAAAATGCAATTAATTTATTTGTTTATTTGCTTTCTAATTATTGTGTATATATTTCAATTTTTACAATTATTTAATAAATTTAGAAAACAATGATTAAAAAATTTATAAAAAATTAATAATTTTTTACATATTTAATTTTTATAATTAGTATAAAATTATTATATTAATATGATAAATGTCATCCAGTTAGGTTTTTTTTTTGTTATCTTCTTTATTTAAAAAAAATAAAAAGGGAAATCAAAATGCAGCTGTTTAATTTGTTTATTTACTTTCTAATTATTTTATATATTTTTTTCCTATAATTTTAGTAAACAATAATTTAAAAAAGTAATGAGAATAAATATTTTCTTGCATATTTCATTTTTATAATTAACATAAAATTATTATATTAATATCAATAATATTCAATACTAAATTGTAATATTTTTGAATTAAACTTCTGTCTTTGTATTATATAATTTATAAATAAATAAATTTTACATATTTAATTTTATAATTAACATAAAATTATTATATTAACATTAAGGAACTAAATATTAAATTATAATATATATTCTTCTACTTTTTTATTTTTTTTTCTTTTTCTTTTGATCAGATCAAGTGCCTGCAATTAACTAATTGGAGTAAATGTTGTATTTTATAAAAGAATCCCCATGGATCTCATCCTGATATATGCAATAAGCGAATTATGATCCGAAACAAATAAATATGAAAACATATCAACTTACATTATTGTAAATAATTTTACACATTTTTATGATTTGATTTACTATTAATATTTTGACAACATAATCGTCCTCACTCAACATGTAGTTCAAATTCATCCAAAAGCAAGTTGCAAACTTAAACCTACTTAGAGCATCACATTATTTCAGCCGGAAATATTCTGGACCGCCACTTGAGAAGAAAAAGAGATTTCATTAATTAAATTTATGAGAAAGTGTATAATAACAATCTACTGCAAACTTTGGTAGAACATAGCCAAATCCTGCCCTCTCTCCAATTTTCATTTATAAGAAAATTTTAAGTTGCACGAGGGAGTAGCTGAACCAATTTTGGTACACATTTTATATGCTAAGACTAGCTTTTACTGAGAAAGCTCTGCTTCTTGAATTTTTATGCTTGTTCTGTGTGTTAAGTTGGGGCTTGTGTACTCGATACCACCATCAGATGCTGAATTGTTGGATGATACAGATGACTCTGGCATTGAGCTCATTGTATTTAGCTGACTTTGATTCCTGAAACTCCGTAAAGTAAGGGATGATTGTTGCCTGGAGGCCTCAGGAGTTTGATGGCCTTGAGCCTCCTCAGCAAGTCGCCTTAGAAGATTCATGATGGTGGGAAGAAACCTCGATGAGATAGAGATTAGCCCAGCCAGCTGGTAAGAAGGCAAACAAAGAAAATGGATCAGTTTGAAACAAGGTTCCTCTGATTTAGGCAAGCAACTAGAAAATAGCTCCTGATAATCTTCTCTCTCATCTTAAATGTACCAAGTCTAGCTGAAGAATGGTAAAATTTCCAAAGGAAAAAAAAACATGAAATATTGAGGATATAAACCCACACCAATTTGGTCCCCTCATTAAACGAGTATGCTATAGGTCACGCTTTTAATTGCAGCCGAAAAGCCTAAGTAGGCTTTTGAGGGAACACGACATGAACAAATTCATATTTGAAACAGTAAAGCACAAGTCGAAACTGCAGGAACATTGGGCAAAAATAGAGTGCATTTTCTCTTTCATACTCACAGTGCCATGTTTAAACTGCCCTGGGATATCCATCTGAACCCACATGGCTTTTGAGAGTAAATATGCAACAAATAGAAGCATCAGATAAAGAGGATTCCTGTTGCAGAGAACCATTATGAGCACAATGATTAACATGATAGTAGAAAGTAAACACGAAACCCATACCAATATTTTGGACTGTGCTAAGAATCAGACTCTAGATATATCCACATGTCAAACCTAGGGCCTGGCCCTGTAGGTTCACCCACTGCCTTTAGGTGTGGCTGTCCCCCAAGACTAGGGTTCTAGCCCCGGCTACTTTTAAAGGCCAGAGTCTTTATCCCTTTAAAACATAGACCAGCAAAAACAGAACTAAAAAAGAAGAGGGGAGAAAGAAGAGATGAACCATGGACTCTCGTCAGATAAAGTTACCTTAAAAGGAGCATAAATTCATTAAATCCAAGGACAACCATTGCCACAATTGCCCAAGGGGGAGGCAACCAGTTGTTACTTTGCTTGTAAGCCTCCTAAGAAAAGAAACAGAATCATTAGAGAAAGAGGGCCCAAAACATGTCCTCATTGATATGTCATCATCACCCATAAGCATGAGAGCAACCAATTGGAGCCTTAGATAACATACCTGTGCTGAAATAGCTTGAGTAACTGTATACTCAGTCTCTGCTTTGAACTGTCTCCACAGTGACTTGCATTGAACTGGTGTAATCAGGATATTTTTTTGAGAAACCTAATAAATGTGTGACCTCTAAATCAGTAACTTCGGCTAGATAAAAGTACTTATTATATTACAAAACTAACCAACCAAACCATTACCTCCTCCCATGAAGTAGAGGCAAGAGAGTCTGAAGTAGCTATACTTTTGTCTAGTGAAGATGCAACGGTCGCTGTTCCTTCCATTAGGGATGAAAAGAGTATGTTTTCGATTTCGTCTGGTTTCTCATCCAACCGTATGGCAGCCATGACAGATAACAAACTCAGAGACTGCAAACATAACAATAATTAAAAGTCTCAAATCGCTGATGCAGCATAGAAAATGATTGTAGATTGAAAGTTGCACTCATGAAATAATCCAGAATATACCGCACTACGAGCATCCTTAGTAATTGTCTTAATGTCTTCTTTTCCGGTCCAAATTCTTGGCATTGAATCATTGTCATGACTGAAAACGTTTGAGAACCTGAAACATGCAACCAAGCAATAAATACAACAGATTATTTTAATCAATACTAGCAATAACAACGAATAAAAACAATTAAGGTTCTCTACCTATCCTTCATGCGCATCAGAACTTTTCCAGCTTCTTCTCTTGCTTTCTTCTCCACCACACTTCTCGCATAATCCCTCAAATCTTGCAGCATTTTCTTAACTGCCGATTGGTCTAACTCAAAACTAGAAATGGCAGCTGAAAACTCTGATACAGCAACCTCAGTCTCACGTGCAAGAAGCTTTCTTATTGAAGCCCAAGTATCTCTTCCAGCAGCATCAAATAGAGACTCCACTGGCTCAGACAGTGACTGATGAAGTTGTTTCTGAATAACAGTAAAATGTCAACATTTTGCTTATTAATGATGAACATAGAAGAATATCTATGTATATCTTTTCAATGAAAAATTTTATAAAAAAATAGAATTTACAGATTAATCGAATATTTCTTCTTTTTAATATTTGCCAAAATTTTTTTTATGATTCTAATATTTTATCCTTTATAAAACTCCAATCAGTATACAATTCATCAGAAAACAATTTTTCTGGAGTGAAAATATATATATATATATTTTTTGTATCATTTCTCCAAAAGTTGCTAAACTAGGTGGATACGTAAAAGATATTTTTTTCATTTCCATCACTTTAATGAGGCATGGAACAAAGCCACTACGAAAAAGTTCCGGGGGTTACGAAGGAAACTTCGAGTTCATATTGGTCATGGGTTGAGGGATAGCATTTTACTTGCTCAAGTAATAAGGGGATCCGTGTTAATAACCCAAACGATTCTTAGAAAATATATTACATTACCTTCATTGATAATGTGAAGGACTACCCATAGATGAAAATGAGTCACTGTTATTTTTAACCCTAAATGTGAAATGGATTTGACAATGGAAAGCTGACATGGCATTAAAGGTGCACAAGTAGCAAATCATGGCATGCCAATAGTTCATCAAATGAGGCCATGAAGCAATGACGTAAAGTGACTAATAAATTAACTTCTTAAAGAAAACCTGAAAAAGAAAAAAAATGACTGGACAAAGTCCAAAGAGGAAGAGCCATGGAATGCCATTATTTTGTTACCAATGCACCATTATGCCATGTCAGTTTTCTTTTGCCCGTTTCTTTTGAAATCAACTTTAGGACTACCAGGGTTGTAAATTGATAATGTTTCAGACTAAGATTAAGTTTAAACATTTAGGACTCAGTGAAAATTTCAAAAACAATTAGAACTAAAACTGTAATTATCCCTAAATAAAATTACCTCATAGTTAACCATCAATTCAGACAATTTTGCATCTCGAACAGATGATGCATGGGCATCAATATCACGGCGAAGTTTTTCCTTTACTTTAGAAGCATCCCAATCAACCTGTTTGATGGCAGCATCTATAAGAGGAGAAAATAGACAGTTAAAGCAGATAAACAAGTTGAACATAAAACTAAAAGCAGTACTTTTGGAGATCATATTATCATTATAGTAATTTAGGCTTGGTTTGTGTACTTCATTAGGGTACAGGTGTATGACAAATTTTTATTACATTACCTGCACATCCTTGGTCAAATTCAAGCATACAAGACTCGGTACATGTACAAGCAGAAGCTGCGAATCCTTCTCCTTTATTCAGCATTTGCTCCAATCTAGATTTAAAATCTTCAAGTGCTTTGAAGCGTAAATGTCCCAACAGGTTAAGATAAGCAGGATGCACAAACTGCTCAATTCAGGAGAGTATCACAATAAGAGGAGGGAAGATTTTTTACAGAAACCAACAAGTTTACTTTTATGACACAAAAAGTAAACCATTTGAAAACCCTACACACATGAAAACAATCCTAAAGCTAAAATGAAGCAGCATATGAACGCATATATAAGATAGGCCTTATAATGCTTGAAGTTGTACAAAACTTAGGACACGCAAGAGGCCTTATAATCACACCATCATGTTTCAAAGAGAAAACTGGTAATAGTTGCTGGAGATTATTACACCATCCATCCTCAAAAGATACTTTAAAATGGTATTAGGAAATCCAGTTGCAATTTCCTAGATCAAGATGGATTCAAGCACCTCCACTAACAACCAAAAACCATTGGTGAATGCCACAAACTGCTCAGAATTAAATATTAAAAGCTTCAGAGCTTGAATGTTAACTAGAAGCGCAATCTACTTTTTCAAACAAAATAAATATCATAATGATAGAAGTATATAGTACTTACATCTAAAGCCTTTGATTCCAGTTGTTTCCGTTTCGCATTTCTTACACCTTGATCAAAGTAGAATGCCTCCATGTCATATCTAAGGCAAAAGAAATTTGAAATGTACAAGAAAGATTATGGCTTGCAGGTAAAACAAAATAAGTCCAATATGAATCATAAATTTATGAAGCCATTAATTCAATATACAACTACGAAGCAGCCATGGAAATGTGAAGAATCCTTTCAAGTTACTAAGGCTGGTAGTATAATGTGCTATGTTACTCAGACTCGAGTGTGAGTGTTGGATACATATATGTGTCTGAGATAGATATGTTTAATTTTTTTGGGGTTTTCCATGTTTTCGTAGGGTTCTTGGAGGGTCTTATCCCCATAAGCATGTCCAAAAATGTATCGGACATGGGTACTTCAAGAAAAATAAAGAGTCAAAGCAACATAGATAACGTGTATACAGTTCTTTCTTCAAACCAGAAGATTATACTTTTGCATACAGCTCAAAATGTCAAACAACAATACATTATTCAACTTACCAGACATAGTCATAAACTTACTCTGAAAAGTAGGTTTCTAGGATAGAGCTCAGCCTTCTCCCAAAACCGGATACTGGTCCACACTGAGCAGCTTCTTCCAACGCTAACCAATCCTACCCAAAATTTACCAGTGCCATTACTAAGAGGAGCATTCAATCAGCCAAAGAACACATAAGAAAAGATAGTCACAAGAGTACCTCATCAGATGATAAGTGACGGAGCTTCTCATCTGCAATCTCTTCACAACGAAATGTGGCAACCATTACCTGATGAACATGATGGAAAGACATTCACTTATATGATAAAGAAAGAAATGCTATTCGGATAAAGATAAGGATGAAAAGAAAACCTTGTGAGCAGGAAGATCCAGATCCTTGTTCTCTTTTATAACTTTCCATATCTGTTGTGCGCTAAAAGAGAATCCAGAGGCAGGGACAACACCCCGTCTATCACCAGCAAGTCCTCCTGGAGAAATAGAATTGAAAAAGCGCTGCCTTAGTTGAGCAACCTGCATAACAGTGTGTCAGATCAGACGTAAGGCTATAAAACCCCTTTTATTATGACAAATTAAAATGCTAGTTTAGCATCAAGGTCCTGGATTCTACTCACACCCCCCTCCCCCCTCCTCTTCATACCTTCTCCAATGTACCAAAAGGAAAAAAGGGGATCATGATGCCGAAAACCCAATTATTTAGTTAAATAAAGTAAGATGAAAGGACTTAAAAAACCATCTCTAAAAGTCAATCATACCAAAAATTTTGAAGCATGATAAAACTTCATTGACAAGGTAGCAAGAGACTACCTGCTCTTTGAACAGATCCTCTTTTTCTTCAAAGCTTGACAAGGCAGTGACCTCCACCTTCACGTCAAGTTCAAATGTGAAACAATGCTTATAACTACGAAGTAATACGCACATAAAATACAAAGGTGAGGGGAAATAGGAAGATGGATATCTTACATTAAAGAATTCACTGAGGGGAGTATCTTTATGTGACTCAGGTTTACTAACTGCATTCCATATCTGCAGTAATCCTCACCAATTAAAATTTTAATAATAGAAAGAAAATGAGATAGAGCGAGTGGGGTAGAAAGATGAAAACAGAGAAATCTATGCGCAATGTAACCTTTTGAATATCTTCCCTTAGGATAGGCTCCAAATATTCAAGGGGGGTCTACAAAAAGGTAAAAAAAAAAAAAAGGAAGATAAAAATAATATTCCAAAGGTTTTAGCACAAAGCCAGAAAGAATCACAACTTGGTTTAGAAGAAAATGAGAAGGCAGAAATCCAGACCTTTGTTTTATCACGTATAACAAACAGCAGTGTTGTTTTCCGGGGGCTAAATAATCGTGTCATAACCTATATTAAAACAGCAGCAAGACTATCAAACCCAATAAAGAATAAACAAGGCAAAAATCCAGAGGACAAAAGGATTAGATACACACTAGGGTACCTGAAAAACTGTTTTCAAAAGTGGTTTGTTGGCAGCCTGCTCCCTACCAATATCATGACACCACCTATATCAATATCCAATATCTGATTAATACCAAAATTTATTTCTTGGATGCTCTCCAGAAAAACAATGCAACATCAGATGCCATAAAAGCCAAACCCACACGTGACCATTGAAAAGCACCAAAAGGATATTAAAAATGGGTAAAAACAAAGATAAGAAACGAACTATGATTATTTCAATGGATCAAATTTTAGATTATCCTAAAGATTAACTAACATTATTTATTTCTAATTCAGGATTTATAAGTGAAAAAATCCATGTGCGTGTGTTGTTCATCCAGTATACGCTATTAAAATACCAATAAATCCAAAACAAAAAATACCAAGCAAAGACATACTGATAGGATATTAGTGTTCTATAAAATCCTGAAACATGAGCAGTACAACTTACAATTTCACTTTTGAGACAACAAACCCTTAATTCTTTTCATTCTCTAGAAAGTTCAATGCTGATTCATTGCCAACATTTCTACATGTTACATAGTTCAGCCCTGTCAATCTAATGCACATAACCATCAAATGCATGAGGCATTAACACATCTGTTTAAATAATTACATGTTAATTAGCACAATATCTGCAATGGCCAGAGCAAAAAGGGCACTTTGTTTCTCAAATGTAGTGTCATCCTGGAAAAAGAAAAAAAATCAGTGTACACATGGTGACAAAGAAATGTGATTAATAAAAAAGAAATGAACAAAACTACACTTGGGATTACTTAATAGGCATTTTATATATAATCACATTCATAATGAGGTGTCCATTATAAAATCAAAACACATATATTCTTCCACATCAGTCTTTGTGTTTGTGTATGGTGATGAGTGGGTTGAAGGACCTAAGTCAAAGCAAAGCAAATAGGATTTGAGATACACATTCAGCTAATAACCCAAGCCAGTACAGATCTAGACGAACATATCTTTCCAATATATAACAAATTCGGAGGACATTTAACTCCATAAATTTGATAAAGCAGCATTCTTACTAATTAAGCGTTCTCCCCACAAATGAAACAACTATAAAGCCCGCTTCATTGCTGCAATACTTTTATCTTCAACAACCAGAAATATTTTAAAAGGTGTAGTTACCTCGCCTCTTTCTCTTCCATCAGTACCTTCCAAATCCATGGCAATTGTGAAAGGCTGTATGCCAACACAGTTTGCAATCCAAATGCCCTTGGTAGTTTGATTCCTGCAATGAAATTATATCTGTTAACATATCTATCATATGATAGAGAAAATAAAGGCAGAAAGAGTACATAATAAGCAATAAGATAAGGGTAAATATTGATTTCTTTTGAATCCAAAAAATTTGAAAAATCAAGGAACAAACCTTCCTCTGAATGCATCCATCTCCCTGAAATTAGTGTGGAAAAGATGATTTAACAGGGTGCTCTTCCCTGTCGACAGAAGAGAAAACCTTTTAGTCTACAAGACACACACCCCCTTATAAGCAATACATTATATAGGCAGCGACAGAGCTAAAGATACATACTGGAATTCCTATAAACCATGTGCCTCAAAAAATAAACAAGTATTGCAATCAATCTAATGGGATTGGCAATGAAACTGAACTTATAGAGAAAATAGAAGAATCTAACAGTTGTGTATAAAAAATTATAATGGAAGGATAAATGATAATCACTATATTAGCATGCAAGCATTAGCCTTTCACAACTCTCTTTCTGATAAAAACAATTGGACGGAACTTTTCCTCCGAAATCCAAATTTCGCAGACAAGTTCCGTATTTAAACTTAGACATTGAGAAAAGCTGACGGCTAGAAAATTTTGAATGTAAAGATTCTCCAACAGAAATAGTTATGCACAAAAGCCGAATTCAACTAAACAAAGTCAATCAACTTCACTCATAAGTTAGTATCATTTTAGTATTAACAGTAACAGAAGAGAACCCATTATAGAAACTCGATTTGCTTGCGCAAATTAAGTATTCGAGCAGCTGAAAATTGAACTAAAATTGAAAAAATATATTAATTATTTTTACTAGTATTTTAATAAAACTAATCCAAGAAATTTCAACGAACTAAAAATCGACATGCAGGAATCGGACAAACAAAACGAAGAAAAAAAGGACGAAGCAAAACTCAAAACGCAACGCACCGCTACTTTGGGGGCCCATAATAGCTACGACAGCATAAGAGAGGCCACAGTTAGAGAGCTTAGTGGTCCGAATGAAGTTGTCGAGTCCAACCACATTGAACTCTCCATCTCCATCGATCAATTGAGTCGAGGAACAATGGTCTATTTCCACCATCTCCGAAACCAGATCAAGAATTTCAAAAAAAAAAAAATTAAAGAAGAATAAAAAATGGATCTCTTTAGGTTTTGGTTTTCCTTGGTTTCTTTTTGTCGATGGTTAAGGTTTTGTCGATCTAAGAAGGAAAAGCTGAGAGAGTAGAGACGAAGGATGCAAAGAGAAGCAGTCGTTTTGTCTGTGACTAGAGTCCCACGATTACTTGTCTCTCGGATTGCGAGAATTTCTTTTTGTTTTCTTGTTGTTGGCTTTTTTTTTTGTTTTTTTTTCACTTTTTGTAATAAATAATGGAAATGGTGGAAATTTTATGTGGTTTGTCTGGTGTATTCATACAGCCAGGTGAATTGAATTGGGTCAAGATTTTGATGAACCAATTTACTAAATTAATATATTAGTAGATCTCCTTTTTTTTTTTTTTTCTTTTTTACTCTTATGCTGTTGGATACATGTGAAATGTTTTTGTATAGAAATGATATTTCATCCATTTTTTCGATTTAAAAATCCAAACGAACTTTGCCTCCACGCTTAGAGAATCTTTTAAGACAAGCATTTAAATTTCACTTATGACCATTTCGACTTGGCACAATGCAATTTTGTTCATTGCTTTTAAATCAAAGGGTTCATAATCACGTGAATATCAGAATATATGCAGAAATTTATTTTTAAAAAAATCTTTTTATGAAATTTGCAAGCTTTCAATTTAAACTAAAATCATTAATTATTATTAGTGATCATATTTTAGGATTTAATTGAATGCTTATAAAAAAATCTTTTTATTGGGAAAATATTAAAATATTAATATTTTTTAAATTCCTAAAGTAAGTTTCTTTTTCCAAATATCTTCCAAAATATGTGGAGTGTTTTTCTTTTTTAGAAGAGGAATCTCCACTTGAAGTGGGCAGTTCCTAGCCTTTTTTTTTTTTTTTGTAATTATGATGCGAGTCCTTATCATTTGGGTGAGAAGCCTGCCACTGATTAGGTGGCTTCTCACTCACTATCTAAAAAAATATAAAAATGAAAAATCGATCATTCACAAGTTAATTTCTTATACTAAGTAAAAAAAAAAAAATCATCCAATCAATTGGTAATTTCATTTTCTATGATACAAAGTATTTTGGGGTTTAGGATTCAAAAAAGTGGCTAATGTTCGAAAATAAATAAAAAATGATGATAGCATGATGCTGTTCCCTATTTTAGCATTTATCAAAATTAATTGATTTTCTGATATCTTAATTCAAGGCATTCGGATATCTCCAAATGAGTCCAACAACCTCGTCAAGTCAAAAAATATATATTAACCCCGTTAGGCTCAGATCAAGGCACGAGCATCTTTCAAATTCCACCACTCTTATTTTGTCAATTTCCTGTTTTTAAATAAAAAATAAGCAATTGTGTCAAAAATGTTGAAAATGTCATCTTGTCAATAAATTACTAAACCTTCATCAATTTAAGTCTTTCAATCCCTATCAACAACATGCCTCTCGCAGAGGAAGTGCTCATAACTTAAAAGTATTTCTTACCCAGAAAATGTCCTCTCAATTGGGACTTCCCTTTTTGATGTGATAGGAGTGAGAAAAACACATATTCTCAGCTTTTGATGGTGAAAAGGGGTCTTCGAATGAATTGCTTGTCCAACTAGTCTTAGGTGGCCAAGAAGTGGGAGTTACCACCAATCATTTGAGCTAGGCATGATTAGATGCCTATTGAAAATGATATTTCGAGTTATGAAACTCAAAACATCGATTTAAAGGTCTACGAAGTCGAGAGATTCAACAGTTGGGTTCAAGAGTTGGTTACACGTAAGGAGTTATGAACCTTCTGTGACATCCAAAATCGATACCTTCTAGCCATGTATTACTTTAGTTTCGGTTCCCTTGATTTTGACTTATCATTATTTAAATATAATCCTTTTCTTATGCATGAATTTGAATAAAATAACCTCGAGTTTTGAAAAAAATTTAAACCACCTATGTGCCCTAGAGAGGTGGGGAACATAGGGATTTTTTACTAAAATATTTTTTGGATTTAGTTTTTGAAAATAGGGTATTCCATGTCAAGCACTGAAGAGAATCAACACGAAATATTATCTTATAATTTAAAAAAAAACGCGATTACTAAAATATGGATGCAAGATGATGATCACAAAGGAAACTATTAGTGAGATGATGAAATGAGATAATATCGCATAAAATACATCACACAAAACAACAAATGAGAAAGAGTATGGATGAGCGGAATGTATCTCGTAATTGACATCGATTATGTTGAAATAATCGAATTGACAATTTTAGAGACACGTTGGGATCCATTGACTAATTGAGGCGTGAAAACCAGATTTGAATATTGAAAAGTTTGAAGGAAATTCAGGGAGAGAAATTTTGATTTTTTTTTTTTTTACAATTTTGAGAAAAATGAGATTGACAAATTTGAATTGATGAAATTTAACTATTTCTTGATAATTTTTTAAAAATAAGGTTGGAGTGTCCCCTCGAAAGACTGGGTTAGATTACTCTCTTGGAAGATAGGTTTGGAGTATCCCTATAGATTAAAACTTTAGTAAGTTTTGAAATTTGAATGAAGTTTGTAAAAGCAACGATGGAATATCCCCTCCAAGAAAAGGTTTGGAGTGTCCCTAATGCAAACTTCAACAATTTTGGAGGGACAAGCTTGAAGGATTTATCTTGACAAAGGTTCGATGATTTATTGACAAAATAAGTGATTTTTTATTAAAATGGAAATTGATATAAATATAGGTGACATGTCAAAGATTACTTATGCATTGACCTAAACTTATGGGGTTAACATGCGTATCTTGACTCAAAAAGACTAATCGGTGCCACTTAAAGACATTCGAATGTCTTAGAGTGGAATTTAGAAAAATTAATTAATTTCAACTAATGCTAAAAATAGGGAATAGTATCATGCTGTCCTTTTTTCCAAATTTATTCTGGGCAAATTCGAAACTGTTAGGAGTTGGCTGAGTTACCATTGGAAAGGTGACTCATAAAGTTTAATGTAAAAATATTCCAAAAGTCCCAATAGATTGCCTTCCAAGTGAAAATAATTTTTGAAATTGGGTCAAGCACAACACTGATAGCATATGCAAGGGAAAATGTATGATAAAATTTGAAAAATCATTCCTGACTCATACCGAATCATTAAATCATGAACAATACCTTTCTAAAAAGGGAATATCATGAACTTTCTATGAAAAATATTTTAAAAATTCAAAAAAAATCATCTAATAGGCTGAAATAGCCTAAATAAAATACAGATCATTGATTCCAAAGGTCCGTGATAGCTTTAATTCAAAAAATCATATCTCCCCCATCTAGAATGATTTGAGGGCAAATGAGATACTCTTAGAAAGGTAATTTAATGCTTTTTAGGGAAAAATATTAGAAAATTTGTGAAAAATGGTTTTGAAAATAATTTTTAAAGTCATGACTACAATACTATCGGGCAAAAATAGGAGAGTTTTCAGTTTCTTTGAGTTTCTTAGGTCTAGACTTGAGCCATGGACATCCAAATGTCCATAATAATAGGGACATAGTGATACGAGCTTCATAGGTTCATCTCATAATCCTAGATTGGTTTGGGATGATGAAACAACCCATTGACCATGTTATAAGGACTTTAGGCAAAGAACAAGGCACAAATAACTTGGAATAAGAAAGCAAGTATTTTTTTTTTTAAATAGGAATTTTGACCTTAGAAACCTTTGAGTCCAAACATAAAGATGATTTCCCAAAATTAGAGGACCAATGAGATAAAAAAACCTTAATTCCATGTTAATTCTCATTTATTGAGGTTAACATAGCCTTAACATGGGGAAGATTTTGAGAAAATCAAATTTTAATGAGAAACAAGCAAGCATTTTTGACAAATATGAGATGGATCAAACATTACATTCATGTAAATAGGCATGAATAACATGTTTAGACATGGAAAGATGACATTTTGAAAGAATATTAGTAACAAAAATGCAAGAAAATTACAATGGAGTGTATAGACATATTAGTTTCATGAATGATGACAAGAGTT
>JAQSVH010218712.1:0-12212 GCA_029448705.1 Adansonia digitata
AAGGAATTTTCTTCTAGAGCAAATGAGTTGCAGATTAGCCTGGAACGGTCAGAAGAGGATTTATCAAGCCCTATGTCTGAATTAGCCAAGTACAAGAATCAGGTGGCCACCTTACAGGCAGATAATGAGAACTTGAATAGGACTCTTTATTCGCTGACTGATGATAGAAAGACACTTGCAGGGGAAAAGGCGTCTTTCCTCCATGAAAATGAAAAACTGTCAATGGAGTTAGCCAGATACAAGGATTTGGTGGTCACTCTCCAGGAGGAGAGTGAGAAGTTGAATGTAAATCTTGCTTCACCGACAATGGAGAGAAAGACACTTGTGGATGAGAAAATGTTGTCCCTTCATGGGAATGAGAAGCTACTGACAGAATTAGCTGATTGCAAGGGCTTGATTGCAGCTTTGCAGGTGGAATACTCCATCATAAGCAATGGGAAAGAGAAAGCAGCTCTTGACTTGGAAGAGTGTAAGGATTCGCTTGCTGCTGTACAACTTGAAAAGTCCAACTTGAATGGTAAACTTGCTTCAGTTACAGAGGAGAAAAAGCTGCTTGGGGAGGAGAAGGATTATTTTGTCCATGAGAATGAGAGACTTGCTTCTGAGCTGCTTGTTCTTCAAGAGCAGTTGACTACAGAATGTGGGGAACACATGCAACTTGAGGCTGAACTAAAAGTAGTAACAGAATGCCTGGAGAAGCTAATGGAGGAAAATAGTTTTCTCAATGCTAGCCTGGGTGTGCATAAGGCCAAGATAGTGGAAATTGATAGTAGGGAAATCCACAATATTGAAGCTGGGAGTCAAGTAAAAAGTTTGGATGTGGGTAGCAGGGTCCTTGAAAATGCTGCTGACAAGGAATGTTCCTGCCAAATCCCTTGGAAGCAAGATCCTGAAGAATTTACCATGGTATTGGAGAAACCTGTACCTGGTGATGTTTGTGGGCCATCACTTGCACTGCTTGAACAAGAAGTCTTTGATGATTCTTCTGGTTTTCTAGTCCTGAAGGGGCACTTGAAGGAGGCTGAGAGAATATTGCAAAACCTTGAAAGGGCAATTGAACAGATGCACTCCTATTCAGCCTCATTAGAGTGCTCCAGCAGTGAATTGGCTGCACCAGGGGTATCAAAGCTGATTCAAGCTTTTGAGTCAAAGGTACATCATGATGAGCCTGAGGTTGAGGAAAAAGATTTGACTGAATATCAATTTCTGGGAGAACTGTTTAATTCAACTAAAGAGGTAACAGAAAATTTGAGAGCAGTGCTTAAGCTCTTGGGTCAGGATGCTGATAATGCCAGTTTACTTTATAGAGGAGAGAGGGATTGTAGAAAATCTGCTAATTTCACATTTGGGGAGCTCAGGGTTCAACATGAAGCTTTAAGGGAGTACAGTGACAATCTCGAAGCGACCAACATTGAGCTGGGGATTCTGTATGAAGCTTCTAAGCAACATACTTTTGGAATTGAAGCCAAGAACAATGAACTTGAGGTTCTTTATGGAGCTCTAAAGCAGCAAGAAATTAGCCTTAGTTCAGAAAATGCTGAGGGTGAAAAATTGCATGAGTATCAGTTGAGGCTTACTGAAATGCAGAGTCAAATTTCTGATTTACAGCAAAGGTCAGATGAGATGACGTCTGCTGTATATCAACAGTTAGAAAGTTTGCAGAAGGAAGCAGCTGAGAGGGCATTGACACTTGAAGAGTGGAAATCTATGGTTACTCAGATTGTTGAGACAGTCGGGAGGCTTGAGGAGTCTGTCGGGAAGGTTTCCAAATCCAGCTTCTCAAGTAACAGCAATGATATCTCAGATATGACCAGCCAGGTTTCTACTTCTGTTAATTCTGCCATTAACATTATCCGAGATCTACAAGAGAAACTAGAATCTTCTCTTGCCGGTTATGATGCATTATCAAGTTCATATAAAGAAGTCAATGAGAAGTATAATTATTTGCTTAGGAATAATGAATTCATGGAAGTGATACTGCATGAACTGTGCAATGATCTTAAGAAACTTGTGATTGATTCCTGCATATCGGTGGGTGAGCCTGAGATCAATCCGCAAGTTGAGAAGCAGCCAGATCCACTTGATTACAGCAAGTATAAGATCCTCATTAAACAACTGGCGAATGTTTTGGGTGAAAGGCTGCAGCTTCAGTCTGTTAATGACCAACTGAATTGAGAATTGGTGATTAGGACAAGAGACGTTGAGGAAACAGGCAGAGACTGCCTTAATTCAAATGCCATTCAAAAGCTTATTGAAGATGTTGAGAACATTGTAAAACTGGAAGACTCTGAGACTGACTCAAATAAGGCAACTGCTTCCCGCCTTGAATTGTAGTTTCTTTGCTTGTTAAGAAATACAAAGACATTGCTGAACAGGTGAGTAATCATGGAGAGGAGCTTGGATCTAAGGTTATCGAATTGACAGAAGTGGTGGGAAAGATACATCAGTTAGATGCGTTGAGACATCAGCAGGAATTGGAAATCCTCACTCTGAAGGAAAGTTTGCTCCTGAAAGAAGAAGCCCTTGTGACTGCACATTCCGAGTTGCTGAAAAAAATAAGTGAACTTGAACAGTCAGAGCAGCGAGTATCTTCTGTTAGGGAGAAGCTTAGCATAGCTGTGGCAAAGGGGAAAGGTTTGGTGGTGCAGCGTGATGGTCTTAAGCAGTCCCTTGCAGAGACATCTGCTGAACTTGAGAGATTCTCTCAGGAATTACAGGTAAAAAATGCCCTGCTTCAGGAATTAGAAATAAAACTGAAGACTTATTCAGAGGCAGGTGAGCGTGTGGAAGCTCTGGAATCTGAACTTTCGTACATTCGCAACTCAGCTACTGCATTACGAGAATCATTTCTTCTCAAAGACTCTGTACTGCAGAGAATTGAAGAGATTTTAGAAGACCTAGATCTGCCTGAGCAATTCCATTCTAGAGATGTTATTGAAAAGGTTGATTGGTTAGTGAGGTCCACCACTGGTAATTCTTTGCCACTGACTGGGATCGGAAAAGTTCTGTTGGAGGTTCATACTCTGATGCAGGTTTAGTCACTGTTGATACCTGGAAAGAAGATGTGCAACCAAGCTCGACTGTAGGGGAGGAATTGAGAAGAAAATATGAGGACCTTCAGAGCAAGTTTTATGGGTTTGCTGAACAAAATGAAATGCTGGAACAGTCCTTAATGGAAAGGAATCACTTGGTGCAAAGATGGGGGGAACTTTGGGACAGAATTGATATGCCTCTGCAGTCGCGGTCCAAGGAACCTAAAGAAAAGATTGAATGGTTAGGAAGGGCACTTTCAGAGGCTAATCATGATAAAATTTCTTTGCAGAAGAAGATCGATAACCTTGAAAATTATTTTGGGTCACTAGCTGCCGATTTGGAACAGTCTGAAAGGAGAAAATCCGATCTTGAGGCAGACCTTCAGTCTGTTGTTCTTGAGAGGGAGCATCTTTCTGAAAGTTTGGATGCTTTGACTTCTGATCATTATAACCTTGCAGCAAAGGCAGCCCATTTTGAACTTGAGAATGAAAAACTTCAAGTTAAAGTTAGCGGGTTGCAGGAAGAATTGGTTAAGAAGATTGAGGAGGAGGAGCATCTTCTCAAGATGGAGGGTGAAATAAGGAGATTGCAGTACTTGGTTTGTGATGTGTTACAGAATCCTGAAGCTAAAGATTTGGTTTCTGCTGGCAATAGTACTGCATCCTTGGAAGGATTACTGAAGAAACTTATAGAGAACTACACTAAAGTCAAGTCTGTGAATCCTGAACCTGTGGATATTGAAATGGACCAAACCAAGTTAGGTGATCCAACCCTTGATCAAGCTAGAAGCAGAGATGCTGTAACTACTCAAGAGGATGTAGCTTCTTTAAAAAAAGAACTGGAGGAAGTGCTGCATGAGTTGATGCAAGTGAAGGAGGAAAGAGATGAACATTTTGGAAAGAATCAATCTTTGCTTTATGAAGTTCAAGCACTTGAAAGGAAAGGGGAGGAGTTGCAAGAGCTACTTAATCAAGAAGAGCAGAAGTCAGCTTCTGCGAGAGAAAAGTTGAATGTTGCTGTTAGAAAAGGAAAATCTTTGGTGCAACAACGGGGCAGTCTGAACAAAACCATTGAAGAGATGAATGCTGAGCTGGAATGCTTGAAATCTGAGCTTACCACCGAGAAAATGCTCTGGCTCATTATGAATTGAAGATGAGGGACTTCTCTGCTTACCCCGAAAGAATAGAATCCTTAGAAGCTGACAGTTTGTTCTTGAGGAATTGTTTGACAGAAACTGAGCGCATGTTGGAGGAGAAGGGACATATTTTAAGCAGGATATTAAAAGCAATAGCTGACATTGATGTTGGTGTTGAAATTGATACCTTTGATCCACTGGAGAAGTTGGGACGAATTGAGAAAGCATGCCAGGATTTGCATGCAGCTATGGCTTCTTCTAAACAAGAGTCACAGAAGTCCAAGAAAGCTGCAGAGCTGCTGCTTGCACAGTTGAATGAAGTTCAAGAGAGAAACGATGGTCTCCAGGAAGATCTTGCAAAAATTTCCTTTGAAGTTACGGAAGTCATGAAGGATAGAGATGTGGCAGAGGCTGCAAAACTGGAAGCTCTGTCACGTCTTGAGAAGTTATTGACAGTTCACTCTGAAGGAAAACGGAAACAATATCCTGAATTAATGATGTTACAATCTACTGTAAAAGAACTCATGAATGGCATCAATGATTTTCATAATCTACTGTACAATGTTTTTCTAAAGGACTTGAAAGCTATGCAAAATTTGGAGGTTAAGATTAAGTTGTGCTTGGAAGGGGATGATGCCCAAGACGTAGCTGGTGTGCCATACATTATGTCCAGCAATTTAGAGGACAATGTAATTTTTCAGTGCCCGTTTTTCTCTTTTGCATTCATTTTTTGGGGTATGTCTTTTTCAGTAAATGTAGGGGTTTGCTTCTGTCATGTTTTCTTTTGTATTTTCCTTCTGCAACTAGTTTATAATTATGCTTGCTGTATGGCCACTGTAAATATTTTTTATTTCTCTGAGTATTATGCGTTTCATCTATATTGAACAAAACCCTTTTATTTGCCAAAAAAAAAGGAACTTATTTTGTCTCATAGGAGTATCTTCCATGAATGGATTGTTATTCTAATTGTTTCGGGGTTTTTTCTTCAGGGGAACTTTCAATCCATAAATACTTGGTCAGTTGCCAGTATGCAGGAGCCTATGGATGACAATGCTATAGTCGAAGTTTGCAGTTCAATCCGGCATCACCTGCAAGATCTGACAACTGAAATTACTGCACTCAAGGAAAAGTTGATTGTGCGCTCAAAATCATTCCATGAACAATTTTACAGTATATGGAATGTAGTTGGAATCTTGCATAGAGAAAGAAATTCTGGGAAAGAGTCATTTGAAGCTATGAGGAGAAATATCATGCATATAGAATCAATTGGGAAAGAGAAAGACATGGAGATTGTTGTATTGAGAAGAAACATTGGCTTGCTTTATGAAGCATGTGCTAATTCAGTCTTGGAAATTGAAAATAGAAAAGCTGAGTTGCTGGGAAATAGTTTGGCAACCGCAGATCTGGGATCCAACTTGAAGCCTGTAATGGTAGCTGATGAAGGACTTGCGCTCGGTGGACAAAATAGCATTTTATCTAAGGAACTTATCGTGACTATGGCAGATAAACTTTCAGCAACAATGAAAGATTTTTTGAGCATGAAAGCTGCAATTGCTGAAGGAAGCCAAAGGGAAATGAAAATTACCATCACAAATTTACAGAAAGAGCTCCAGGAGAAGGACATCCAAAAAGATCAGATATGCATGGAGCTTGTTGGTCAAATCAAGTTAGCTGAAGCTGCTGCCACGAATTACTCACGAGATCTTCAATCTTCAAAAACAGTGGTTCATGATTTGGAGACAGAACTGGGAGTGACGAGGGAAGAAAACAAGCTATTGCAGCAGAGAGTGAAAGAACTGCAGGATGTGCAAGTCAGCTCAGTGGAATTGCATGATAGAGTCAAATCATTGACAGATTTGTTAGCATCCAAAGACCAAGGTTTGTATCATTGCTTGTATCCTACTTTATTTTACTTATATGTGTGTTTGTGTATTAGGTTGGAATCCTTATTTGCGAATGCTATTTGCTGACAGAAATTGAGGCCCTTATGCAAGCACTTGATGAGGAGGAGGTCCAAATGGAAGAGTTGACAAAGAAGATTGAGGAACTGCAAAAGGTTCTGAAACAGAAGAACACAGGTTTAGAGAACCTTGAGGCTTCTCATGGAAAGGTTGTAAAAAAGCTTTTCATTACTGTGAAAAGCTTTGATGAGCTTCGTAATCTATCAGAATGTCTTCTTGCGAAGTTTGAACAGCTTCATTCGCAACTACAAGATCGGGATGCCGAGATCTCCTTCTTAAGACAAGAGGTCACCAGATGCACCAATGATCTTCTTGCTCCGTCACAAATGAGCTATAAAAGACAATCAGATGAGATATATGAGTTTCTGACCTGGATTTAGGCAATTGTTTCCTGTGCTGGGTTACCCGAGTCGCAGTTTGAAACAAAGAACAGACAGGTGCCTGAATACAAGGAAATAATTCAGAAAAAGATTAGCTCTATTTTTTCTGAACTAGAGGACCTACGGGGGGTTGCTCAAAGTAGGGAGGAACTGTTGCAAGCAGAACGGACTAAAGTGGAGGAGTTGACACGCATAGAAGAAACTCTCAAGAAGACTCTGCATGAGAAGGAATCCCTGTTAAATTTGCTTGAAGGTGTGGGAGATGTGGGTCAGGCGGCTAGTTTGAACTCTGAAATTGTGGAAGTTGAACCTGTGGTAAGTTATTTCATGTGTTTTCAATTTCCTTTAACAGCAGCTGGGGCAGTTAGTACCTCTTACAAAGCCAGTGATAGGCAAAACTGTGATGTGACGAGTTGTATTTTGGAATTGTCTGTTTCTTCATTTCATTCTGGAAGCGAGAAGTCTTGGCTTGGTTCGTCACACATTTATAGATGCTTGAATAGAACTTTAGAAACAAAAACTATACAGCAAATGTATTAGCATTTGATGTGTGTGTATATATATATATATATGTAGTATCTTTTGGTTATAAAGTGGCTGTTTCTTTGACAAATGATGATGATTTTAAAGTTGATAGTTCTTATCTGCTCACAAGGATAAGTTACACCTTCCGCATTGTCAGCAGCAAAAAAACTTTTGTTGAGTAATCTATTTTGCTTAACATTTGTGTAGATAAACAAGCGGGCAGTAGCAGGGACCTCAATAGCATCCCAAGTTCGTAGTTTGCGTAAAGTCAATAATGATCAAGTTGCTATTCCTATAGATATGGGTGATGTTAGTGATAATAGGTTAGAAGATGAAGATGAAGACAAAGGTATTCTTTAATGCTTTTCAAAAATTATTTTGTTCGTATTTATTTCTGCTTTGAGTGAAGATAACTTTTCTACATCCTTTAGTCCTTACATTTTAATTTCATTGTTTCCTTAGTTCATGGTTTCAAATCACTTGCCACATCAAGAGTTGCTCCAAGGTTTACGAGGCGGATAACTGATATGGTAGATGGCTTATGGTGGGGTTCATTTCTGCTTTTCAGTTTGTGTTGATTTGAAGTAGTGCAAATTTTATTTTAGCTGAGATTTAGTTATTTATTTGTTGACACATCAAAAGTAGCCTTTTTATCTAAGTAATGTTCTGGTTATCTAATCTGCTAGGGTCTCTTGTGATTGGGCACTCATGCGACAACCGTCCTTACGGCTTGGCATTATAATCTATTGGGCTGTACTGCATACATTGTTGGCAGCTTTTGTATTTTGACGAGCCAATCTGGTTAGTGGCCATTTTCTCTGTTGTGGTTATTTCCTGGAGTTCTGGGATTGAGGTAACATGTTTATCTTTAAACTCCCTGGTTTTTTGCTTTATATTTCAGAGTTATATGCCTGTGAATCGCTGTTTGAGATTAGCATTATTCTAATTTTCTGCCTTGTACGCTTATATCTTTCCTTTTTTCCCTCTTATCTATGCTTCATTACATAATCCAATTTCTGTCTTGTTTCTGACAAAGCCATGCTGCTCATACTTGAGTTTACGGTCTTGCTGTTTTGCAGGTTATACATTTGTTTTTGTGTCAAAGATTAGCAAGTAGTGCTAACCATGATTTTAAATCAAATGCATACGTGGCTCAAAAATCAATTTTTTTGTTTTTTTGTTTTTTGTTTTTCACTTTATAGACTTGGTCCATTGATTCATTATTTAGATCGACCAGGCAGGCTTGATTTGCCGTTTTTATTTGTATGCATCTCAGGTTGCTTGGTTATGTCCAATAAGGTAAATCCTTGTTAGTACCGTTAAGGATTGTTCACTTTGAACCAACAAAGAGGTGATATGATGCTTGCCGTAGTAAAAAGATTTGTCTACAAGCAACAGACTCGGTTAGTTATACACCAAAGGGACTGCTGCATTTTGAATGGTGTTCTATCTTGTACATTGTCAGCAGATTCGCTTACTGTCTAACCTTATTTTCAACTGGTGCCTACTAATCTCCGTCTCTCTCTCACCCCCACCCCACCCCGTCCCTCCTCTTTCCTTCTTTTGTTGGCTTAAAAAACTTGAAGTTTTCTTTTGAATCTCTAGTGCTTATATGGTGGTGTTTGAATCAAAGATGCTCTAACTTGTCTCGTACAACTTTTGACTCGCTGAGAGCAGCCAATATCCTTACAGTAGCAGCAGGTGACATCTTGAATCCATGAGCAGAAAAGAAAACCTACCACCAATCACCGCATCCACTCCGAACTCCCTCTTCCCTCCCAGAAAATCAATCACAAAATCTTCTTCATCCGATGTCATCGCAACCCTCTAGATGTCTCTCCAATCCGTTGCTTCTAGGACCTGCGTATGACTATGACTAAAGGAACCAGGGCCTTCTATCCGGGTCCATGCAGAGCTATTTTAATCAGCTCCGGGTATACACACACGCACACACACGTATACATATATAGCTTCGCATAGCTGGCGAATGCTGGAAATTCACACTTCCAATTAATAGTCCAATGATAACATTAGTTGGTTCACGAATGTTCTTGGTATAGCTACAAATGACTATATATTTTCCATATAATAATACAAGCAGAATTTTTTTTTTCCCTCCAAAGTGAGGACATCTTTGCTATTTAAAGCCTCCTGCTTTTAGTTCAAATGACCTCCCTCAGGATTCAGCAAATTAAGATATGTTAACATAGGAATAGGATAGGATGGTAAGAACGGAAGTAAGTAAGTACCGCTGTTGTCAAAGTACGATTCAAGTATTGTATCCAACGATATTGAAACCAATAACAAACGAGACGCCGTTTTTCTGCTTAGAATAGTCCTTGTCAAGAAAATTAATCAAGATTTTGGTCTTTACCAATCACCAAGATTACCGCATTATTAAGATTCTAGTCCACTCCAGTCCATTCCATTCGTCTTCTTACTAAGCTATGCTTTTTTTTTTTTTGGGCAATGGCGTCTCTTCTTCTTTCTATAGTTTCTACCATATTATATATTATGCATTAGATAAGATAGGTTTGAAATTTGAATAAAAGGCTTGATGTTGATCTTGGTTCTCAAGGATTAGGAATTGCAGCAGTGTGCGGGGAGAGACGGATGGATCATAATGGGTGTGTTGTTGGAGTGAATGCTCTTGTTGAGTACAGGATATGCGGGTTCGATGGACGGCTGCGCTGCGGAAGCGTTGGCTGGCTGGCTGCACCACTTGCTTTGCACTTTGATAAGGAGTAAGGTCCAAAGTCTTTAGCCAACAAGTCCAAAATGGAACTAAATGCTATTACTTGATGGGCTTACAGCAGAATTTATTTTGTTTTTGGACTTATCCGGGTAATAAAGGCTGACCGTTAGCATCTAGGCGGCCGATTAATTTTATGTGTGTGTCTATATATATGTATATATAAAATTCAAAAGCCCTAAATTCCTCCGAAGCACCAAAAAAAAAAAAAAAGGGGGGGGCTGGAAGCAGCTCCTTGCTAGTGGTAGGGCTTCCCTTCTCTCATCTGCACAACTCACCAGGTTGAGCTTCAGATATCTCTGTTTCTTTTTTTTCACCCTTCATTTTATGAACACAATAATAAATTGGGGTTGTAAATTACTTTTATGTTCAATTTTGGTGCTTCATTTTTTTGTTTTTAATTACAGAAGATATCTATATGTTTCTATTCTTTTCTTTTCTTTTCTATTTTATCAAATTTGGGTTTGACTGCTTCTTTTTTTGTCCCTTTCTTAATTCTTACAATAACCTTGTGAAGCTTGAATAAACGTAAGAATTGTTTGATAGATCTCTTTTCAACCACTCAAAAACAATGATTGATGTGTACGTGGGTAACCTTGACGCACGAGTTTCGGAGCGGGACCTTGAAGACGAGTTTCGTGTCTTTGGAGTTATTCGAAGGTATATATTGTTGTCTGCAACACCATACTTGATAATTGTCTGTAATTTGTACTTTTCAGCATGATTTTTTTGTCATAACTCATAATTCTTTCCAATCTTGTCTTTCTTATTGGCTAAATGTTTTTATTTATTTTGCAGTGTATGGGGGGTTGCTTGAAGGCCACCAGGTTATGCCTGCATTGACTTTGATGATCACAGAGACGCTGAGGATGCAATTCGTGAATTAGATGGTATTTCAACTAGATCCTCTTATTTTTCTAATAATGGCGCTACTTCCATCCTTAATGTTCTCTCTGGGTAGTTTTAATTCCTTTCTCATTGGAAATGAAAGATGCCAAACCAGCCCCCTTTTTTTTTGTTTTTGGTTAAAAAGATAGATAATGCTTGGTCAGGAGGTACAGCATTGTTGTCAGGCTGCTCTTTTCTTTATTAGAAAGAAAGATTTATGATGAAATCTATGATTTGCTCTGCGTCTTGTAGTCTCCTACTTCTGCTGAATCAGATGAGCTTTATGAAGAATTTTGAGTGTCTACAGCAACATGTCTAGTTGTGGAGGAAGTTCGTGTATGCTGTTAGATCACATCTAAACTGCCCATTGTTGCCCATATCCGCTAATAAGCCTCTCTATTTGTAATTTACTCTCTAGTTGGTTTTATTATCCTGCACAATCATCTTTATGCCGTTTTTGGCAGTTTAGTTTTATATTAGTTTGAAAGTCTGTACAACTTGTTGGCAGGATCATTGTCTTTATCTCTTTCATCCGTGTAACAGCAAGTGTCTATTTTCTTTTTCTTAATGGCATCTTTAATGAGCATGAGCTTAGCCTTATCAGTTGAGATTCACATTCTATACAATGTATTTCGATCAGGCAAGAATGACTAGAGAGTTGAGCTTTCTCATACTTCTAATGGCAGAGCTGGTCGCGGAGGTGGAGGTGGTCGTGTACGTTCTGGTGGTTCTGATTTGAAGTGCTCTGAGTGTGGTGAGCCTGGTCATGTTGCTTGAGAATGCTGCATGCGTGGTTGTTGTTATTAGAATTAATCACGCAAGTGTACGTATCGCAACAAGTAATATAGTGATAAAGTAGAGTATCGATCCAACGATAAATTGATACTAAATTTGTTAAGTACTAAATTAAAACGATTTAATCTTATTCAAACAAATGATTAAAATTATAAATAATAATAATGATAATAATAATAATAAAGAAGTAAATAATAAATAACAAAAGCCTAGGATTCTAATTTTCTTTAATACTTCATTTGGATAAAATTTTACTCTCTTAACTTGAGTAATGATAATAAATTGTTAATATAGAGTTTTAATTTATTAATAAGTATCTTTTGATAGTTTTATAAAAATATATTTTTTAAACAATTTACTATATTCTTAGGTAAATTAAATTGAAAGAAACTCGTTAAGCTTAGATTCTAATTTGATTACATATGGTATGCTCGTATATTCCTATTTAATATGCAGATCAATTCATCCTAATAAATAAATATGATAATATATTATTCAATTTTGGTCTAAACACAAAATTTTCTTTTTCAAGTTCATTAAGGTTACCGAATCAATCTAATTAGTGATCAAGCAATTAGAAGGATTACGAACAAAATTGAACGAACAATTCAAATATCATTAAATCAAGAAAAAAAAAAGAAAATAAAATAATTCAAATTACATGTTGAGTTCTATTGTAACTTTAGAAAAATAAATCTAGTTCATAATAAATATATAAAATATAAACTAATAAGTTTCACTAT
>JAQSVH010218712.1:12312-42519 GCA_029448705.1 Adansonia digitata
GAGTTCTATTGTAACTTTAGAAAAATAAATCTAGTTCATAATAAATATATAAAATATAAACTAATAAGTTTCACTATCATAAATAATACAATAAAGATAAAAAAAGTAAAGAGAAAGGAAAAACTAAGATTGGTCGGATCTTTAATTTTCAAGCTTTTCCAAAATTTATCTAGCTTCTTGAATATTACGGTGGTTTCTCTCATTTTTCAAAAACTATAGAAAAATAAAATTATAGAATATCTGGGGTTGTCTATAACCTCTCTAAGATTCCTATTTATAGGTTTTATCTTATTTATAGGCAAAACTTTGAAGATAAAAACTTGTTCTCCAAGTAGTTTGAAAATATTATTTTTAGAAATTTATAAACTTAATCACCTTCTTCTTGATTAAATTGTTGCACTTTTGAAAACTTCATTAGATTTTGACTTATAAAAATATATGAAAATTGTTTAAATAACTAAGCAATCAAAATATAAAGAAAGTAAAAAATATTAAATTAAAAACTACTAAAAAAATATTACTACTATAAATATAATTTAAACAAAAATCTCTAAAATTTAATTAATTTAATATAAATAATGAAATTAAATAACTCTATAGAGTTATCAGTGGTTCAGGAAGACGTTGCAGTCATAGCCGCAGCTTTAGATATCGTAGGAGCCGCAGCTATGGGCACAGGTAAGGCCTTCTAAGCTAACATCATCTCAACATTATAATTGATTGAAGCCTATATATGATTGGATGAAGTTTACCAATTTGAAGCAAAAGTTATAGTCCTCCTGGACGATCCCCAAGATGTCGCCGTCTCTCTCCTCATGGGCGTAGCTACAGCAGGTCTCCCCCATACTGTGGTCGTAAGGAGTAGCCATATGCTAATAGGTGAAGTTCCTTGAGCTCTATGTTAGCATATCGAAAGGCTTTCTTGTGTTGTAATCTTTTTTCACCAATAAACAAGCAAATGCATTGAACAAATAAGGATTTCATCACCTGTCCTTCACACTTGATCATGCTCTCAGCTATGCTTGTCTTAATTTGTATTTTTGTTGTGCAATTTTGCATTATGATATCTGAGTGTGAAATCCTGCTGCTGAATTTGGTGCAGGAATGGTGTAAGGAAACGATGTAGGAGCAGGAGCTAAGTACCGCAGGATGCACCTTTTATGTGAGGAGACTGGGACTAAGTATGTTTAGTTTGTTTGACTTCAGTGCTACTATTTTTAATTGGGCAACGCCCTCAGCCTCTTGGATCGGATAAATTCCTTTCTGTTTTCCTTTGTTTTATCTATGCTAAATTGTCCTTTCTGCCTAGGAAAAAAGAAGCTTAAGATGATCTCTATAAATTTTTTGAGAAATCATTCCTGGTACTCAGCTAAAACTCCATGCTTCTTCTTTTTGTGTTGAGGTGTCTTCTGGGCCTGCCTCTTTGCTTTTCTGCTTCCAAACTCCCCTGGGATTTACTTCTTTGCTGGCCGGCTATGGGATCTTCAATAGTCAATGATTGTGGGTCCCATTTGGCATCATCTCTATTTGCTAATGTTTGAATGAATCTCTCCAGTTGTGATGGACCTTCCTCAAAATCTAGTGGCATTTCTTTGCTTCATCTTAAAAAGATTGAGGAGCTGCATCAAATGCTTCTTACAGGTACTTATGTCCATTCTACAGAAGTTGATGTTTTAGGTTCCTTATAAGAGTGACATTGATAATTTACAAATCTCTTTGCAAACTCTTAAAAGTGACAACGAAATATGTAGAAGGATACAAGGATACTTATTGTTCTTTCAGCATGTTTTTGGTCATTCAGCTGACAAGCAAGAATAAATTTGGAGTCTTCTACTTCTATTAGGTTGGAAAGTTGGAACGCTGAACTTACTTTTCTTCATTTTGACTGCATTTAGATCCTAATGCATGATAAAAAAGAGTCCATTTACTCTTCTTTTTTTTTTTTTGACTGTTTGAGAAATTCCTTTCCTTTGGGGTGTTGGGAGGGAGGCGGTTTCTTTGAGGGTACCTAAAATGGGGGGTTGTCTGTAGCTGCAGAACTTGATGATCTCTGACAACATTCTTTCTAAGTTAATCTTGGTTCGTCCACCTAGCAAATTTTTTTTTTTGGGTCTCCTGATAGGTTGCAAAAAAAATATAGCTGAAGTGAATAGCCAGTTCTCTCTGGTCTCATCGGGGGATGGTTAACCTACCAAATTTTGGTGGTTCTGTTGTCTACCCTTTTGTGGTCATTGCTTAAGAAGATTAATCTTCATTGGGCGTCTTTTGAATCTCTATGCTTCATGTGAGATGGTTATGTTTCTGGAACATTACTCTTTTAAGTTTTGGCCTGGCCACACGGAATGCTATGGTCGCTCATGTTTCTAAGATTAGTTTTTGAAGAATTGGATCAAATTAGAAGGTTGGGAGTTCTTTTACTTCTAAAATTATGAATGATAAAAGGTTCAAAAAATTAGTTCTTGATGAATTTAATTTGTTTAGCTGACAATTGTCTTTTACTGTTTGCAATAATGCAGTGCATGTGGTCATTGCTAAATGAGAGATGCGTTTTCATTTTGTTCCCGCTGATTTTTTTTTCCCCCCTTCAAAGTTTAGCATACATAGTCGAAAGGATGATTGCAATGCTGATAAGGGTGTCACGTTTAATGAATTCTTCACCAGGATTTCCATGTGTAACGATTTGTGTTTAACTGATGGTCCGTTAGGAGGAAAGAAGGTTGATGGCTTGGTTTAGTGCTATATTGCTTTGTTATTTTGTAATGGATACAGAGATTTTCAAGTCCAACGAGGACTCTTTTTTTCTTTTGACTTTTGATTGATTGTTTCAGTTGTAGCTTTGAACTTTGCTATTTTATTCGATAAATGATTATATTTTTATTACACATAAATATACATTCAATCTATATTTGTATCCAAATAAATTTATGAAAATCGTTCAAGCGCATGAACAATGGTGTTTGGGGCCTCACGTTATGTGTTAATGAAAAACTCGAGCCGCACAAGAATATGGACATGGGAGGAAAAGTGCTCTGATATGATTAGGGCCATGGGGTAATAGTAATCAGTAATAAAACATAAAAATAATCTAGAAGATACAAATATACATGCTTAGAGCATTTCATCTCTGTCATCTAACACACGTAACATTTAGATTACATACCTTAATTCTATAACATTTAAATTACATATGTTCATACATACATACCTCAATTCTATTACATTGCATTTTCCTTTCAGTGTTTTCAAAAAGAATATTAGGTAGAACTTCTTCGCATGTTATGTCGTGTGATTCAATTCTATTTAATATAATTTAATTTTGCATTTATCAAAGTACCTTTACCTAACCTCCTGAAAATTATAAAATTATTATTTTAATTAAAATATTAATTTTAAAAAAATTCATATTTTCAAAAAACCCTAAGCTCGTCGTCAACTCAAGCCAAATTCAGAAACACATTCATTTATTTATTTATTAGTTTATGTACATTATTTAACATTTGAACGTGACCCCGCAAAGCTGTAGACAATCATCGCCAGCCAACTTTTCTTTGCCATTTTTGCCCTTTACTTTATTTTTCCCGTGCTTTTCTTCTTTCTTTTTTCTACTATTTCCTCCAGAAAAATCAAAGTTTTCATAGCCTTAAGCCCTAAACAAGTACGTGGATCTTTGAGGCTTTCACTCTAATATACTGAGAAATAAGGAAAACGTTACTGACGAGGGAATTTGGGAAATCTTTTCTTTGGCAAAGTTTCTTTCTTTTTTTTTTTTTAGGTGTCATAAAAAGGAAAAAGATGGGGACAGGTGAAGTCGCAAATTCCATCTGTGGAAATCAAAATGTGAGCAATAACAATGAAACCGATGTGATTTTGAATGTCTATGATCTCACTCCTATCAATAATTACTCTTATTGGTTTGGTTTCGGGATTTTCCACTCCGGTATTGAAGGTTTGTTCCCATTTCTGAATTCCTTTTTTTTTTTTTTTAAAAAGGTTTTTTTGTATGGAATTTTTGCTTTATTGTATCTTTTTTTAAGATGTGGGTATGGTTCGTTTAGCTCCTTATTGCTTCAAAATGGATAATTTGGTAACTCCTGGCAGAAAACGAAAATGGGTCTGCTGAATTCTTTTTATGTGATTATCTCTAATATGCAGCTCAGGATTAATTTTTATTTGGGCTTTTTGTTAGGGAAAAAGAATTCTGAAGAGGAATGTGGAATATACTAATTTTATGAAATTATGGAGAAAATAAGATCTTTTGAAGCTTACTTAGATCTTTCCACTAACGAATGATTCATCATCCTATTTGCATTACTTTTTGTTGCTGTGTTTGCTTTTGTAGATTTGTTTGCTTTAAGAATATGGGTCACATTTTTATGAGCTGGAGAAAAAGCAGTTTGTTGTGAAGATGTTCCTTTTTTGACACTGCATGGTGCTAAAAAAATTTTGTCTGCAAATTTTTTTATTTATTTAGAAAGCTTTTGTTCTTATTTTTTGAAAATTTTTAATCAAGGTTTTATATGTTAAATGGAGGTATAACATCTTTACTTTTGGTCTAAAAATTCTTCAGTTTTAGTTTCAAGTATATGTTTTTTAGATTAGATGAATATAAATTATGGTGAAGGACTCAATTTTCATAAGCTGGATTTAAGATTAAACATTTCTTGTTGGTGGGATTGAAGCGAAGCACATCTTAAAGAAAGAGCATGCTTGAAATAAAACAACTTATTGCTAAATCCATCATTTCCATTTAGTCCTTTGAATTCAAAATCAAGTTGTTTTCGCTAAAAAGGGATAGACAAACAGCATTGTTGCAATATGACCTGAACTTTAGTTCTTATGTTGATAATCTTTATTCAATCTAGGAAACTGAAGTATCTATCTCGATATTTATGAACAGTTCATGGGAAAGAGTATGGTTTTGGGGCCCATGATTTTCCAGTTAGTGGAGTTTTTGAAGTGGAGCCAAGGAGCTGCCCTGGTTTTATCTATCGATGTTCCATCCCATTGGGACACTCAAACATGCCTTTCTCTGAATTCAGAATGTTTATTGAGAGTGTAGCTTCTGAGTATCATGGAGATACCTACCACCTCATCTCCAAGAACTGTAACCACTTTACAGATGATGTGGCTCATAGATTGACAGGCAAATATATCCCTGGATGGGTGAACCGCCTTGCTCGACTAGGTAAGTTTATCCTTCCAATTGTTTATCAAATTTTGTATATGCATTATATATATACACACACACAGACACAAGTATGTATGTATGTGTCTGTACCTATGGGTGATTGAATCAATGTATCTTGCCTTACCATATCTTTCTTTTTCAAGAATTGTCCATGACATTGGAATGATATCAATGCCTTGCTCTTCTTTTCATCATGCCTTAGCTTTGATCTTTTCTGGGTGGAGCCTAATAACTGGCAATGTTTGTAGCTACTTTTGTTTAGTATGTTTGCACAAGGCTAGGGAAGAACAGAAGTTTACCCTGATCCTTGACCCTCAATTGGAGGGAAAACAAGTACTAGATGAAGCATAGATTGTCACGTGGTCTCCTTTTCATCATCCTTATTGTTCATATTTGGCTTGTTCCTGAAAAATGAAAAACATGTAAAAAAATATATATATTTGATTTTGTGATTTGTCAAAAATTTAGGTTCTGTATGCAGCTGTCTGCTTCCGGAAAGCCTTCAAGTAACTACAGTGAAGCAGTTGCCTGAATACCATGAAAGGGGTATGCTTCCTATTTCTTCTGTAGAGCTTTTCAAAAGTTCAACCTATCATTTACTCTATACTTGAAACATCCGTTGTGATACTAAACTAATATTGGGACTTTCTTCTGCATCTTTTGGCTGCTTGCATCCAGAAGATGGAACTGAATCTCTCTCAACTGCAACCCCCCGCGATTCAACAGAAATTGATGATACAGATCAAGAAAAGCACTTGCTGTCAGCAAAAGATGGGAATTTGGATTTAGCTTTTGTTAAAGAAGCCCAAACGTGAATGCAAGATACCGTAAAAGAAGGTTATTGTGGCAGCTTTCATCGAGAATACTTGCTTTGAAGGGAAGAGCCAAATTGGAAGCAGAATTGCCGAGTTTGCATGCGTGCCTTTCATTTGAATTTTGTAATTATTTTCCAATTTTTTGGTGTCTTTCATTTTTTTTGCCCCTGTTTATTTATTCAAGGTGAAGAATTTGGCACTAGAACTATAGTTTGTTATTGATGCTTTGTATGAGTGGTTACACTGAACTGATGAACCACAAAGGGCATTGCAGATAAATTATGGTGAGGTTTTTTAACAGAGCTAAACATCTCAGAACAATACAAAATCAGTGTTTTTATCGGTTGCATAAATATTAGCAGCAGCTAATATTTTTAACTGCAGTTGTGATGGTTTTTTTTTTTAAATTAAATTGTACAATTTTGATTCATGCATTTGCAAAATATTCTAACCAAATGTAAATTTATTGGACCACAACCATAAGACCTTACAAGCTAATAATTGGGAGCACTCTATTTAAATCATGAATTGGTATTCCAAAAAAATAAATAAATAAATTGGTCATTGGGAACATTAAATAATATATATATATATATATATATGAATTATTGGTAAGAGACAAAAAAAGAAAAAAGAAAAAAAAAACTAGTAGAGAGATTCGACTCTTTCTTTAACCAGTAATGCAAAATTCACATGGGTCTCTTATAAACTTCTGAGTGGGCAGGAAAGAGACTGTTTTATTAATTGGATTGGATGGATGTTTTATTTTTCATTTAATGGAACTTTCAGTGGTAATCTTATTATTATTATTTCTTTCTTCCTAGCTTGATTTACTTGACCAAGTAAACATAATATTTTTGACATTATTCAGAGAAGATCTTCCGAAAGGTCAAAATTCAAAGTTGTGCCAAAAAAAAAAAAACTGGGTTTTGAAATGAACACCGCAAATTGCAAGGGAAAGTTCACCGTGAGTCGATGTCAGTGTCAATGACTCATCTTTCCACCCTCACCATTTTCTCCTTCCAGAAACAAGATTGAAATATTATGTTGTGTTAGATCAAACCACATTAGTACTAATCTTTCTTTCTTCGGAGAATTCTGTTTCAAGAAGTACAAAGAGAAAGACATGAATATGATCCTCCTGGATAATCAGAGTATACTGCTTTCATACACCATTTGTAGAAAATTTTCTTCGCTGAGAAAACGAGGAAAAGAAGATCTAATACAGGGGATCTCTTCAAAATTATGTTTTGTTAGATTTCTCTTATATATGGAACTATTTGCGAATAATAATAATAATAATTAAAAAAAAAAAAACCCTCAAGCTTAATCAAACAATGATAGTAATAGAATATGAAGAGGGAGCTACCGTCCAGATAGCACAGACGTTGCAAATGAAGATGAAGTTGAGGTAGGAATGTTACAGTCTACATCCGATCCCATTACAGCAAGTTTTGGCCTGTCATGACGATCAGAATCCTCTTCATCCATGGTTAACAAATCGACAACAATCATTCGTGTGTCCGGGGGTTCAGCTACCGCCACACGCCCTTCAAGCATCTCAACCACTTCTGCCATGCTAGGCCTTAGTCTCGCCCGCTCTTGTATGCACCACAATGCTACGTAAACCAGTCTTTTCACTTGGCTATCATCAACGCCTCCTGCTTCAACTAGCCTCTGATCAACAGCTTCTATTAGTTTTCCTTCTTTTAGTTTGTTCCTCACAATTTTAGGAAAGTACTGCCATTTCCTTTGAGAAGTATCAGTGCCATTCTCAATCGGACTAACATTTCTTCGGCCTCCAATCATCTCCAAAAGAACCATTCCATAACTGTAGATATCAGATTTCTCTGAGATTCCATGCTCCAAGAGCCATTCTGGGGCCAGATAACCTCTAGTCCCCCTCATGGTTGTAATGACTCTGCTCTCATCTTTTCCCATCAACTTTGAAAGACCAAAATCTGCTACAATTGCTCTATAATTCTCATCAAGAAGTATATTTTCTGGCTTCACATCAAGGTGTAATATCCTTGACCGGCAATCATGATGTAGGTATGAAAGTGCCTTCGCCACATCAATAGCAACTCTGTACCTCAAGTCCCATGACAAGCAACCACCAGGGTGATTTCTAGTAGTAGTTTCCCTTCTAGGGAAAATCCAATAATCCAATGAACTATTTGGGATGAACTCATAGACAAGGAACCTGGGCCCTCCAGGAAGACAGCAATACCCCATAAGACGCACCAGATTTACATGTTGCACACTTGCAATTGCTGCAACTTCTGATCTAAACTCTTTTTCCCCATGCTCCTCTCCATCTATTCGCTTCACAGCAACGGAAGCGCCATCATTAAGGATACCTTTGAATACCGAAGCAGATGCACCTTGGCCTAGCAGTACCTGAAAATTATCCGTTGCATCCTCAAGTTCCTTGTGCCTAAATTTTATTGGAACTCCGGCTACCTTCCTAAGAAAACTGTACTCTATTCGAAGCTCTCGACCTTCTGATACCAGCTTCTTCTCTAACAATTTTCTTCTGCGATGATAACGCCCTCTAATTACAAGACACGCAAATACTGCAAGGATTACTGCAATATCTGCTCCTGCGATGAGGAAGAAAGCCCTGGACAGTTTCAATGATACACGAGCAACAATGATAAAAATGATGAGGCCGATGATTACTGTAACTGCTATTATATTTGCTTTCTTGTCCTCCATTAGAACTTCATCATTCTCTTCGAGTAACTGAAGAGGAAAAAGATTCTTGATCTTCTAACTTTCATTTGTTCCTTGCTTTGAGAAGAGAGAAACCGTTGTTAATTTCCCTGAGAGTAAGCATTGATTAGAATATATAATTCCAAAGATTAAAAGCCATTTTCTATCTTTGGATCAGCCAAATGTTGGAGTATGGGGCTGTGATTATTTAGTATCTGCACCGAAAGAAACAACCAAGAAGTTTACCCAATTTTCATTTTATTTTCTTCCTTAAAGGTTGATTGTGTTGTTTGTTTTTGAAGCATTCAAATGGTCAAAAGTTTAGACAAGTTTGTATGATGGCCAAGTAATTTTTCACATTTGTCTTTTATTTACTTTGAGTCCTTTCGCCATTAAGTACAGCAATTATGAACATTTTGATAATCATCTTTTTGGCTTTTTCAAATTAAGAAGCAGCTAGCTACTTCTTCTGCCATAACCACTTACCAACTATCTAAATTAGAAGGCAAAAAATTTCACCTAATTTCATACAATAAAGAAAAAAAAAGAGGGGGGGGGGGGAGTATAAGAAATAAAAAGAAGCGCTTTTCAAAGATTGCCCCTTTCACTCTTCCTACATTTCACTGCCGCTATATTGCAAGTGAAGCAATTCAGAATATATAACAAAGATGTTTAATTGACTGTAACATGCGACCCATTTAATCCCTCTTTGATTTTGTAAACCAAGGAATAATCAAACCTAGCAGGTTCTTTTCACCTTCGTAAGACTAAAGCAATCAGTCTAGAACTTAGCTTTGAATGAGGCTTAGGATTTGGAGATGAGAAGATTGAGATGCCTCTTGATTAAATTAAATGACCAAGTCCCTACTGCATGAAATTTCATATTGATATTTAAGTCAATATAAGGCCAGTGCCGGATTTATAGATCTAATGACTTGGTGTGCAATGGGCCCTATTATAAGCCAATCCCACATCCTTGAACCAGGCACTCTCCCTACTTTTACAAGTCTTTTGGACTATCCAGATCGATCAGAAAGTTGACAAGTTTTAGAACAACTTGTGAGATTAAAGATGCTATTGGATTCCCCCTTTTAGACTATTATACCATCAAGACTTTTATCCATATTGTGAAATACATAAATAAATAAATAAATAGTTGCAATGAAGACTTAAAGCATATATCATAAAGTATAAAGCAAAGGCACATTATTCCTGGACAAGCAACTGCGCGGGAAGTCTTGAAAGCCGCTGTAGTTTGACTTTCAACTCCTATAGAGAGAGAATTGGCAGCTGGTCCACTTCTACTGAAATTTCCAACCACGCGGGAAACGAAGAAGCAAATTTGGAAAAAAAAATTTTCGGTCTTATAGCTTCTTAATTTATACTCAAACTCAAAACGATCGCGAGTTTCACATTAAGCAGGCCCCAAGTTAATATTAACATGGTCTGGCTAAGGTGTAGTGCGGTCCACACATGAAATTATAAATGAGGATTCCGAGAAAAAAAATCCCAAATCTAAACTTTTAGTTATTTATGGTGTTGAGATAGAATCCTATATTTTTGTCGGTAGAACTATACAAAGGGTAATGTTCAATTTTTTATTATAGCCATACAAGTCTCTAAAATCAACCTTTCAAACGCTTCTTGTGGAATGGTTTCGATCAAACTATCTCGCAAAAATTGCCTTGCCAACCAACCAGTCTTGAACTGAAATATCCTTTTCTGGATGATGCGTAATACAACTTGGTTTAAAACTGAAGAGGGAAATATTTTAGAAACATCCAAGAAAATGATATCTTCATTGTCATATGAGATCAGCATCAGCCATCAATAAAGCATATGAATACCCAGCTTCAAACACTAAACATACAGCAAGTTTCACTTAGGCCTTAGCTACCTAAATCCTTAATATGTAGAATACGTCCAAAGATTTTGGTTTTGGCACCCTTTTCTTTCTTTTCAACACTGGAGCAATTTCTATGGAAGCACAAATTTCTTTAGTTTGTGGCTTGGTGGATTCTTCTATTTCAGTTCTCCTGTAAGCCATGAATATCTGTGTTTCAGAAGGAAATTGTAAGTCCACAATCTTGTGGCTGCCATAGGATGATCCGATATGTGGATACTCAAAATGGTTTACTTTTGGACCTTTATCTAAGCTTATCTATGTATGGCATCCTCTGCTGTACCATGTGCGTTTCACTTTGGTTGTTGAGCAGTAATCATGCTGAATCTTACTTTTATGATTCTATTGTTGCACTTTTTTATTAAATATAAAGTGAATCTTTATCTGGAACAAATAAAATTTGTATTGGTCCTTCTGGTGCTGCCTCCTAGCTTAATTTACATGAGAAAGTGCAGCTGCGTACCACTAATTGGCAAGTTGTAGGAAATGGCAGCCATTCTTTTCAGTACTTAAGAAACATGGACAATTGGCACTTGTTTTTCCGGTAAGCCACGGCTCCAGACAATAGTGTTATTTTCTTCACAGTTCAAATAAGTATTTTTATTTGGGTTTGAGTTAATTCGAATTTAAATTTATTTAGTTTTGAGTTGATTTGAATTCAAATTCGGGTTTGATTATATTTTATATTAAATATAATCACTTTTACGTAATTTTGAATTCAAAGATTAGCCTCGAATTTGGCCCTTCCGGCCCAAAAAATATTCGTTCGATTTCGTAAGCCCAGTCGCGGCCTAAAAAATTTTAAATTCTAAACTTATGACTGAATTTGGCCTCGCTTGCTCATTTAAACACAAATAACTGTTCATAATATTAAAAAGTTATTGTTATATTAATATTTATATATTTATAATTAAATTATATAAAAATATAATATTTTATTTTAAAAATACTATTTTCGGTTAAGCCTTCCTAAAACTTAAAATCTGAAATCCGGGCTTGATCATGCAGAGCCTATTGAGCTGAGCGGAGTGTTCAGTCTGTGGACAGATCTAATTGCTAGTTTAACATGTGATTTTTTTTTTTCATTTTTAATATAGTATTATCTATTATGGCTTTAATATTTTTTAATTTACCTTATTACTTTATTATACTATTATCAAACTCTAATTATCATTTTTTAAAATAATAATAAAAATAATAATAAGATAAAAAATAATATTCAAAGAAGTATTTAAAAGTTTACCACTGACATATATAAACTCTCAATAGTTAATGAGTTTAACTAATTAAATTAAAAAAAATCATAAATAGATGATATACTTTATTGACAATATTTTTAAAGTTTATGATATAATTTACTTTTTGATAAATTATTATTTTATTATATATAGATTTGCTCAAGGATTTAGCTACCTAGTCGTCCAACTAGGTCTGAGCCCAAGTTCTCATATTTTTATTTTAGACTAGTCTAGCCTAACTCCATACGATGATTTTAAATTAAAATAATATATGTTTTAAATTTAATTATAAAATATACAAATATTAATAAAAAATATTTTTAATGTGATGAACAATAATTTTGGTTTAAACGGACGGGTCTAAGCACTTTTAATAAGGGCTTGAACTTGAGATTTTAAAAAAATTTGGGTCGCGGCTTGGCCCGACCAATGAGCAGGTTTAATCATATATAAAATATAAATTAAGTTTTTAATATTTAATAAATTATTAAAATAATATTAAAATAAATTTGATAATTAAAATTTTTGCTTTATAAAAAATTATCTAATTATAATTTCATTATATTTATTTTTAGTATTAAATTCGAGTTCGGCTCAGGTCAAGCTTTTTTCAGATTCTAATTTTTTCAAGATAAGGTTTTTTCAGATTCGAGTCCTTTCGGGTTCGGACCATTTCGGGTTAAGATTTTCTAGGTTCGGATTATTGACTTTTTAATTAAATTAAGTTCAGATCAAATTCAAATTCAATTTTTTTTGAACTAATTTTTGAGTTCAGATTTATTTTATCACTTCTAGCGAGCATGGAGCACTATGTTGTCTTCTCTAAGAATTTCATGTCCTCTTCCTGAGGATGGTTTGATCCATATTGTACTGCTCTGCTGTAATGACAACTCTGCAAGAGATGTGCATGGGCAAACAATAACATCAATGCTTAAAGATCCATGATTCGGAATCTAATATCTGGTCATATATCTCATCATTGTCGTAACTTATGCCCTCCCGTAAATTTAGTTTAAAATATAAAATTTGAACCAGGACTTAGTCATGGCCTTGTGTTTTAATGATCTCTTTTCATGGTTTTTATTTTTCCTTTTTTTATTGGGGTGGGGAAGCAGGTAGCCTACGAATTTGAAAGAATGGAAGTTTATATAGTTATTTCCTCGTTGGCGGTTTGAAGGTAGAAATATTGGTATCCTCCATTTGCGCTATGCAGCTCTTCTCGTATTGCATTGAAAAAAGAAAATACCCTTTTTTTGTTTTTTCATGGCAGATCTGTCAACATGCCACTATCCACTCGCAGGACTTATCCAAAAGCCAAAGGATAAATTGTTGTACCAAGGTCAGAAAGAAAATATCAATTTTAATCAATTCATTTGTAAAACTGGAAAGTATTTCTTGCTTGCATTCGTTGCAATATTCGGGCAATGATTTTTTTCAAGAGTTCAAAGTATAATCACATAAAAGGGTATTCTCGATATGTCATACTTGTCTGGTAGGTTCTTCCATTCTCCAAATGTCGAATTCAAGCTTTATGCTTATTTTAACTTGCTCTGCTGGATCCTATTCAGACATCATAATCTCGCTCTACTTTTTGTGTGTGTGTGTGTGGACTGCACTTAAAAATTTTAATTTTGGTGTTTTTATGGCTTCTGATGTTTTTGCTGGAAATATATATGTTATCCTGTTGGAGTGGTGCTTAAATCCACAATACAACCTCTGGATGTTTTGTCCCCAAGCTATTTTGTCGTTGTCGGAACCCTTTACTTTTGGAGGGGCAAGAGCCTTTCTTGGCAGATTATGTTCCTACTTGATTATGTGCCTCATCTTGTTCTTGTAGTAACTACGTGGGGTACCAAGCAGGTTCTTAACACTTCCAAAAGATTGTAAGCAGTCAATCATATTGTTGGCAAATGAGATATAATAGATGAATCTTTCTCCTAATCTGTGTCCAGGTTTGAGATTCGATAATGCTATTATTATAGTGATATAAATCATGGATAGGCTTATCGCTGATGCTTCTGTCATTCACTCTGTTGCCCCAATTAGATTCTGATGAGAAAAGGGCTTGGGCTCTTGATTATTACAGTGGACTAATAAATCATGAACAAGCTTATCTACAACATGGGACGGAATTGAGGCGTTGATGGGCCTGAAAGCAAACTCGCCGACAAAGTGGTCAGAGTTTTCAGTACGATAGCTGCTAGGCTGGCAAATATTAACTGCATCTGTCTGCTGTCCTTTCAACTTACCAGAACAGAACTTGTTAAACACTCACGCCTCACTGGCAAAAAAAAATTCCAAGGTTGATGCCACTGTTTATTGCAGTCAAATATGATCATCTGGGAAAAGAGTGGTTAATTTCTGGATAGAGAAACTGCAGCAGGGGGCAACAAACATTACCAACAGCTTAGTGACAAACAATCTGCTCATTTTTAAGCCCTACCCAAGAAACAAAAATCTATGTAGCATTGCCTCCAATCCACTTAAAAAAAGGCTGGCAGATCAGTTATATTAACAAACTAAAAAAATGATAATTTTTCCATTTCTTGTTTTCGCAAAGAATTAAAACTTTTTCATAATTTTAATCATGTACAAGAAATATCACATAATTGATATAAATCTTAAAAAAAAAAGTTGTGAATCCACGTTCCACATTAAGGAAAAAAGCGTAAGCCGAACTTTGGTGCTTGGCACCTAGCTTTCTCGCATTCATCTCATAAGTCATAACTGTTCCTGCAGAGCCGGCAATGTGACAATAAAAATCAGGACAAAGTCTTAGATTCTTTGCTTTTATCATTTTTTAATTTATGTTAAAGGAAAATTCTGAATTTGTTGTAGAAAAAATATAGTTGAGGAAGCATTAAAGAAAAGAACAAGGGGTGGTGCGGGAGGTGGGGGGCAATGGCAAGGTGGGTTTGTCACATAAATGAGCAGCAAAATTCTGTGGTGTCATTCCTTTGGTCAGTATGTACAGCAATTTTAACAAAGTGTGACAGTCAAAAGCTTTTATTTTATTTGAAGAAGATTGATTATTGATCATTGATCAGCGCAATTTTATTTTATTTTCGGTTTAGGGCAGTTTTAGAAGAAGAAGAAGGGGTTTGAATGTTTGATGGTGGATAGGAAGAAGATGAAGGCAGGCAGGCGACAAATGAGTAGTGCATTAATGGGGCTCCACTAAATCCTTTGCCATTGTCTCTTTTGCATATCTTTGTCTTTGGTACTCCCATGTGATTATGCCTCTCCTCCCCTTTCCTCAAAGTGATCGGAGACACCAATTTCTCTATCAATTCCCCTGGGCCCTCCCTTTCTTTCCTTCTCTTTTTGTTCTTATAGATATTCTTCAAGATTCCATCCATAGAAGCATAATTTTCATCAATATTGTTCAGCCTAAAATACAAAAACATTGAAGATAAAGAATAAATATTGTAAGAAAATTAACCACGTTATAGCTTATATATGTTTCCATTACCTTGCCTGGAGACATTTAAGAAAAAATCCAAGAATTTCAATTTAGTATTTGATTTAGGTGGGATAATTGTTTCAAATGTCTTCAAAAGTTGAATTAATTACGGCAAATTGTTATATCAAACGTTAATAGAGCAATGGAAAAAAAAAATTTTGTGCTGTCTATATATGATGGTAGAATTGAAGGAACTAAAAATTGAGTGAAATTTTGAGGTATATGAAAATGAGCAAATACTGATCCCTCCCTCGATCTCTATGTCTAAGGTAGCGAAGAAGGATTAATTTAAATCCCCTTTCTCATCAAAGTGCCGCATATGTAGAAAATTAATTAAAGATCCCAAGTTATAGATATTGAGGGCTATGCCCGTGGTAGTAGTATATTCCAAAATCCAAATCATTGGGTAGATTTTTATTCGTAGAAGGAATTATCCAGAGATATATCATATATGTGTAGATCAGTTCTCTTATCTCTAGTATGCATGGCTTCCAGCTTCCCAATGGTTAGATAATAACTCTATATATAAAATTAAAACTAACAAGCATAGGAATCACAGCTGGCAATTTGGCCAATCACCCCAAGAAGGGAAGGGCTAGAGGTCTTGCCATTTGTTCTGTGCATCACCATGGAAGGCATTACAGAAAGGGGAAAAAAAAAAAGAAAAAGAAAAAAATAAAAATGAAATAGCCAATAATTAATAAACAAGGCAAGATATGGAGCAGAAATGGAAATATATTATAATATATAATAGTTTAAACATATAGAATTTAATATTTAGCAGAGTACTGGATTGTTGATTTTGTGGTATATATTTTTTAGGGTAGTGGGGGACAATGCCTAGACGTTATTGTGGAGGGCATGCTTAAGATACGGCAAAACTGCACAAGAAGAAACTTCCAATTAAAAATAAATTAAATTAAATTAAATTAAAGCCTATAATTAGGAGAGGGACACAGGGTTTACCCAGTGGAAGCATATAGTTTTGGTTTAACTAAATTATAGGGAATTGTGTGCGTAAAACATTATATATTTTGTTTTGTGTCTTGGGGGTGTCCTAATCGTAATCCTAATCCTAATTAAAGGTAATTCTGGCCCTTCCCAACGCCCTTAATTATCAAGCAAGTTTGAAACACGCTTTGTCAAAGATTATATGTTATGTCCAAATCACTCATTTAATTATACTAGTATTTATTGTTATAGTGAATATTCATTATTTTATTTATTTTAAAGAGATATAATTGCACATTTTATAAATAATTAAAACTAATAAAGGTACTAACATAAAAAGCTTGTTTTATTTTAAATTTATAGATTTATTATTTTTAATTTTAATATTAAAAGTAAAATTTATGAAAATAAAAATTAATATAAAATTCAACTATTTTTTATTTTTATCTAATAAATTCATTTGCATTTTAAGATTAATGAGAAATTAAAACTCTAAAGATATAGTAATTTAATATCAAATTTAACTCTTTTTAATTTAGAATCAAATAAATTTATTTAATGAAAAACTCCTAATGAAATTAAAGTTTTTAAAAATAAACGGGATAAATTTTATTAACAATAAAAAATATTTATAAAGAAAATATAGAAATACGGTGAAAACTTATAATTATTTTGGGTGGTTCAAAAGAATTTTCATGTTCATGTTTATATATATATATATATGTATAGATTAACCAATATATCTCGGTAATCAAGATCATTAGCATCGTGATTAGGAAAAATGTGCGGGTTGTAATTTGCCATTAGTGTACAAGTGTGTGTCCCAGATGTAAATATATAGCTATAATAAGAGAGAGGTGATTAAACAAATGAAGTTCAGGGTTTAGCATGTACTGATAGACGGGATCACATGCTTGATAGCATGCTTTGATACCTTTAACAAAAGCTACAAAACACCAAAATAGAAGAGAGGAAATCTACCCCAACCACATGCTTCTTGGGGACCAGCAAATTCTCAATTAGAGCTCTTTTCTTTTATTTTTTAATTTTTTAATGAGAAAAGTGGATTCTTAATTAATTAGAGAGTTTATGAAAGGGAGCATGAGGAGATCCCAAAAACTAATACAAATTTATATCTTATTTCTTACTACATTACAACTCAAAGCCCTGAACCCCATAATGTAGAGAAATGAAATTAAAATATAATTATATATACATAAAAAAGGGCATATGCGTGCTAGATTAGGATTACAGTCTCCTTTGCTTAAAAGAACATTTCATACGTTGGGGTGCTACAATTGTCCTTTGCTTTTTAATCTTTGTAGTAGCACAAAGTTCACTGATTTGGGTGCCCCTTTGTTCGCTTTTTACTTTTTATTTTTTATCTTTTACCACCCTTAGACAATGGCAAGAAAACTTCATCTTTGGTCTTTGCAGTTGCACCACGGGGAAACCCATAATCTTACCATTTCCTATGTTATCTCTCTCTCTCTCTCAAGGGATTTTTTTGGTTACTATACATCTTTTGTAAGATTTCTGTTTTCATGGATTTGAAAGTTCTTGAAATTAATTGTTGGTGCTTTAATAAACAAGTTGTCGAAAATGAATGAATTCTCCACCACCATGTTATAATTTGGGTGCTATCCTCTATAGTAACCAAAAACTAAGAAAATCACTTGAATTAGTTACAATTGGAAGAGAAAGAGACAGGTGCAACTTTGAAATTTAAATTAAGATTGCTTCATAAATTAATGTACAAATGAAAAATAAGTTATTGTGAACGCTGGAATTGTAGAAAAATTAATTGTATTAATTAAGGAAACTATATAATTACAATAAGTTTATATTATCTTAATAAGTGTCTTTAGGGAACTAGCTAAAGCCATTTATTCTTGCATGTTGGATCCCAATGGCAATAGCCAAAAAAAAAAATGGATATGATATCTGCATGACCATGAAGTTTCTCATTCATTACTATACATCTTACATTTTTCAGAATCATTAATAATAATAATATACTATTAATTAATTTGAAGATGTACGGAGGAGGATGGCTTATTCATTTAAATATCGATGGATTTTACAGTAGGTTTTTTTTTTTTTAGGTTTGTTTGTTTCGAAATGCGCAAGAAAAGTGCCAGAATCCATGGCAATTAATCAAAATGATTGCGCACATCAATGCCTAAATAGTGTAAATTTGACGTGAATATGCTTAAAAATCTATCAGATTTTGCAGTCTTAACTGGTATCCATTAACCGAAATTATTTTAAGTTTTTAAACAATCAATATCGACCTGCCATTGCAACTCAATTAACTTTGCATTACTATTGAGTGTAGTTACAGCAAGTTTCCATCAAAGGGTTGGCTCCTATTTTCGACCAGATTGCCTTGCCTTAATTTAGCCACCTTCTCCTCATTCCTATGTTGTTCTTAATTAGACACTTGAAATTTAATATTAAAGGTGCTAGATAGCTAACTTAACTAGTGTGTGTGTCTATTTATATATATATATATACCCTAAACATGTAGGTCAATGAGCAAAGAGAAACTTTCGATTGCCTGATAAGTATTGTTTTACTGTACAAGTTGAAGGCCTTAATTGCAAGGTTAATGTCTTAATTTTGAAGTCCTCACTTTTTGTGGTGGTCAATATGATGGTTATCTTTCTTATTTTTTTGTAGTACCTCCCAAGTTCTAAGCTTTCGTAGCTTAATTGTGACAACTTCGTACCGATGTTGAGAATTCAACTTACAAAACTGTGTTACAAATATACATTACATACAAATTGGAGAGATAAAGGGATACGAAGAAACCTATCTACTTGTTAGCTATTTGCCTATACTCCTAAAGAAACTGATACAAAGCTTCCAAAGCCAAAGGCGGGGCAAAAAACTTTTTCGATGAAAACCAAGAGTTTCATGCCAAACCATCATCATGGGAAATTTTTGGGAGGCTCAGTTGTAGCAAATTAAAAGCCACAAGTGGCAGCACTTCCTTTTCTTTTTTTTTTTTTTTTTTCTCTCTTTCCTTGCAAAATATCTCTAATTTTATATGATCTCATGCTTCTAAAGGCAACAATGGAGAGGGTATTTAGTTTGTTTTTTTTTTTTCTTTAAATTTTTTTAACTCCCTTTGGGTCACTCAACTTACTCGCATACTGTCGGTAAAGTGGATACTTATACGAGACCGGATTAAATCAGGGCTCTTCATCTTTGAGGGACAGGGGGTTCGGACAGAGGTTGAAAGATGATTGGTGCTCCATATTGTGGGTAAAGTAGCATCAGAACCGTCGGTGCATGTCGATAAGTTGGGGCCAACCTAAAGGAGAAGCGTTTAAGTATGATAGAAAGGGCTAACTTTGCTTGTAAAATGGCAAGGTTCTGCCCAATACATGTACGGACCCCAAGGCCAAATGGGATGAACCCAACAGGATCTTTCGCTGCACGTGCCACTCCCTCGGAGAATCGAGGCGGGTTGAACTCATTAGCATCACTGCCCCATATGGCTTGATCATGATGAACGGCCAAGATTGGTATCAAAATCTCGGTCCCACGAGGGATCATGTAACCCCCTAGCTCTGCATCAGCTTTGGCTCGTCTGATTGTGGCTATTGTTGGTGGGTACAACCGCAGGGATTCATTTAAAATCATAGTCAGCTGCACACCAGAACATGTGAACCCAAAATCAGAAATGTTTCCTCGTTGTCGACAAATATAACCAATTCTAAAATTAATGATCAAGTTTAAACCCATTTCCTAAGTTGAATTGGGAAAAAGAAATAACAAAACTAAAAGGAAAACATGGGAATATAATAAATATATAGAAAAGGATTGCAAAGTGGCCAGAGTTTTATAGTTATATATAATCCGAGGAAAAGCGAAGAGACAAGACATAAAATTTTTTTGTCTTCAATTGAGAGGGGCTTTTTACCGTCTTAAGCTTTACAACATCATCTTTGGTGGGTATGTCACGTGATCCACACACCCTTAGCACCTCCTCACGTGCTTGCACCTGCCACTGTGGGTGCATCGCTAGAAGAACAGTTGTCCACGTTAGCAAACTGGATGTGGTCTGTTTGCCCGCGAAGAAAAAGCTCTTGCACTCTTCAACTATGTCATGGACAGTGATGTTTGGACTTGAATTTGAGGCTTGCATCATCAATCCTAGCAAATCCTTCGGCCGTTTCTCTTGCATTTTGATGTTCCCCGAATTCATTTTCCGGCGATCAATTAGCTTCATCAACAAATTCTTAATCTCCCTGTCCAATTTCCAGCAACTTACGTTCCTCTTGGTCGGTAAAAATCTGAAATTTAAATACCCCGGCCAAACGAAAAGAAACGCGATTAATCCCTTGTCCTAACACTTTTTAATTTTGTTACAACAAATTATATGATTAGGCTAGTCGAAGAGTTGTACCGACTGAGATGCGGTGGAGGTGAAAAATTTAGTACAAGGACGATGGTTGATGATTAATATAGGTGATATTCTAATTTATATATATAAAAGAAATTTACCTATAGCCAGGGATGAAAACCTTTTGAAATGCCTCGGCAGCAAGCACCATTTGCTGAGCTTGTAAACGGAAAATGGCTTTTCCATCTTCATAGCTGCTCCCGAACGCGGTGCGCGTAATGATATCTTCTGTGAGGGTCTGAAACCACTCGCAAACATCAATTTCAATCTCCCCGGAGCTGCTTGACATTGCTGACAATTTGTCTAGCATATCTGTCACTTTTTGTGCCACCACCGGCACTAGTAACTATAATAATAATAATAATAATAATTAGTTAAGTTCAAAATTGAATAATCTTCATGAGTACTTAAAAATGAAGAAATGAATTTTGATGCATTAATTAATTATTTAATTAATTAAATGCTTACTTTAAGATTCTCCATATGGAAGGTGGGGGATATGATTTTTCTATGATGAGCCCATTTTTCACCTTTGAGACTAAGGAGGCCATCACCTTCAAGCTGTTTGATAAGAGGGTGGGCGTCGTTCTTTTCATAGAATTCAGACTTGGAAGTGAAGATTTCCCTTATGAGATCGGGGTCGGAGACAGTGAGACGAACCGTAGGACCAAACCAAACAAGAAATGTTGCCCCTGGAATAAGAAAAACAAATTAAGATGATTTCGATAAATTAAACAAAATCGACAGTCATCCAAAAAAAACACAGAAGGTTTTTACACCAAGGGGGAAGTGGAAGGGAACCTCAAGTAGCAAGTATCAGGTTTGCAAAAGAGGAAAACATTTAGCAGGAAAGAAATGACAGCCATTAATTCAATTTCAAAGGAAAGCATGGATAGTACTGTAGACCCCACAAATAGAAAGAGAGAAAAGGGTAAGGGAAGACAAGAGAAGAGAGAACGAAACCAAAAGAAACTGGGAGAAGACAACTCAAAACTGTGGTACTGGCAAACATATACAACTTCATCATCAGAAATTCAAGCTCCGATGAAAAAAAAACGAAAGGAAAATGATATATTAAAAACAGAAACAGTTAATAAATAGTATATCACAACTCCACCACCAAGGAGGGAGAGGTGCATTTTTTTTTTTTTTTTAGCAATGGGAAATGGCAAATTTTCATTACTAGTATAGTAGTGTTTTGTAAAGGAAAGAAATATGGAGGCAATATTACAAAATGAAATTGTGAAAATCAAGGTCTTTATTTATTTTCTTCTTAATATCGATAATAAAGAGAAAGGTGCAAGAAAAGAAGGAAAAAAAATAAAAGAAAGAAAGGAGAAAAAAGGAGTGGAACCGTCCAAAAAATCTGAAGTTCAACACCAAGCATCCAAACTCAGAAAAAAGCTGTAAAGTTTAAAAAGAAGTAGCCGAACTCAAAAAATAAACTTTTTAAAAGTCACAAAATTTGAAGGATCCATCATAAACCGAGGTAAAGGAATGGTGATTGAGAAACAAAAACCAACTCTTTTCTTTGCTTTAACAAAGGACTCAATAAGCAACATTGACACAACCCCACCTTGAAAAAATGTTAATGGCTTTTTTTTTAAAAAAAAAAGGTCTAAAATCAAACCCATGCGTTAATCTGACTGCCCAAACACCATGTTTAGAAAGAAACAGAAGAAGATAGAATTATTGTAGTACGTAACAAAAGGTTAAGACTTACTGAATAAAATCAAAACAAGTTTCAAAAACCCGTTAAAAAAGGGAATAGAAGAATTCAAAAAATGAAGAAAACGTATATGGTGGTAGTGGTACCATAAATTTTCTTCCAATGATGGTAGAAAGAGAGAACTCTGGGGAGAATATTGTGAGACAAAGGCATGGGTTGAGACGAAGCCTTTAGCATCATCCCCGCAAGCTCCTTAACATTTCCAATGAAGAAATGGTAAGGGGGGCCTCTGATCCCTTGCCTTGAGAAATGGTCTTCAATCATCCTAGGTCTCCACCAAAGCAACACTACAACTTTTAACACCAAAACTAACGCCATGAATGATATGACAGCCAGCTTCAACCACTGCAAAACTACCTCCATAATTTTCTCCAACAAAAGAAAAAAAAAAGTAAAGAGAAAGAGAAACAGCTTTGGCTTGGCTTCGATCTATTTGCGCACAGCTTTTTTGATTTTGTTTCTTATCTTCTTTAGCTTATGTTGGGTTACTTGCTACCCTTGTTGGCCTTTCATTACAAACAGGAAATAGAGAGAGAAAAAATGAGAATATAAAAAAAAAAAGGAAAGAGAGAGGGAGAGAGAGAGAGAGAGAGATTAAGCAAGCAAAGCCAACGGCATAGGGGCCGCCATTGGAATTCTAAGGGTCAACGTGAGGAGTTTTTTTGTTTTTAATACTATATAAACATAAAACTTTTGAGACAATATTACCCTTGTCTTTTCCATTTATTATGATCATATCCCTCTATATATATATATATATGTATATTGTTCTTCCAACACACTTTTTCATTTTTCTCTTTTTTCCCTTTTTTTTTTTTTTTGTATCTTGTTATTATTTGGGTGATGGTTTCATTGGTCCATCTATATTTCAACAAATAAAATAGAATAAATAGAATATAATTTATTTGTCTATTTATTATAAAAAATACCCAAAAATTTTATTATCCTTGGATGAAAATTTAGTTAATAATTGTTGATGAAGTATCTCAAATTAAAAAGGATTTTGACAACGTAAGTTTTTGGATACTCTCTAAACTTATAATATTAAGTTATAATCTTTGATGTATTAAATTAATCAAATAAACAATTAATTATTGTATTTAATGTAAAAGTACCACTAAAAATTATAACTTAGTTAAGGTTGACAAATATCTTTAAATTACATATGACAGGGAGAATTTGGATTCAAAAAATAAATTTGAATTTTAAAAATAATTTAAATTATGTGATAAAATATACATTAATTAGTATTTTTCAAATTCATTAATTTTTTGGATGGTTATTTAGTGGTAATTTGAATTCCTACATGTATTAACGTATTAGAAATTCATACTTTAATACCTTCCAAAAATATAATTATATTATTTTTTTAATAATTTATACATAATGTATGCATTTTATTTTCATCATTTATATAATAAAAAAATTCAAATCCAAATGTTCACATTCATATTTCTAAATATAGCACTAAAATATTCATTAACAGAAAGACATGGAAGTGCATGCTGTTATAAGAATGTCGCCTTATTATTAGTTACTACTAATACATTTAAAGCATATGGTTAATTAACTAACACATTCAATTATTATAAATTATGATAGATTAATTGCAGTACAATAATCTTGAATAATATGCTTTCAAAGTCATGAAAATATCTTGTTGGTATTAATTTATGAAATTTAGTTTTCTAAATTATTATCCATACCATGATGAACCAGTTGTTTCCTACAAGAAACGGAAGATTATATAGATATATATCCAAGAGAAAAATCTAAATTGAGTGAAGAAACTCTTCCAAATAGCTTTTTATTTTATTTGATTTTATTTTACATTTCAAACAAACCCAAGGAAGTTCTGAAAATTCTAAAGTTTGATATATTATTCATGAACTTAAGAGAGTCGTAAAAATCATGTTCCGGGTTGCTCATATCATGATCCAAAAGTTTAATGTAATAAATTATTGCCCAAAGTCAAAATTGATCGACCTACATAAATTTAAAGTTCTTGTGGTGTTTTCTGACGAAACTTTCACCCTCGTTTTCTTGTCTTTGTTGTCGTTTTTCCTTTTTCTTTTTTTCATTTTTCTTTTCACACTATTTGAAGTAAATTCATGCTTTTCTTTGTTATCTTTTCTGAATAATGACAAACTCATAAAAAAATAAAAACAAAAACTATACATGTAAATGAGAGTAATTCATAACGTACAAGCAAGAGCCAAAGTATTAAAGCATCGCATTGATGTAGTTGAAGCCAAAAACTTAAACTTGTGTTTGATTTTTGATTGTTACTCCTTGTCATGATGATGGGTTTTGAAGTTTGAGGTCATTAACAAGGATATAAGTGAGAAAGGGATTGGAGAGTTAGATTGTAGAAAAAAGGAGGAACAGAAATACAGGCGTGAAACAAGCCATTAAAAGATAAAGGAGAGAGGAGGTGGGGTGTACAACTATACAAGTACAACGAAATCTTCCTGTCTCTCAACAGCAAAGTTTCAAGATTTCAGCGTGGTCTGTTAGAAAAGGTTTGGCAATTCCTACTGTTTGTTTGTTTGGTTGTTTATTAGTCAATTGTTTGCGACGAGGACAAAGGACTGCAAGCTGTGTTGGTGGAATGGATTTGTAGAAATTTTTAGGATTAGATATAAGGTGTTGGTTTCCATCCCCACTCACACACACACATGTTCTTTGTGAACTAAGTAGGGAAGTAGTTTAGAGAAAAAAGGAATATTAGAGGATATATACAAGTAAAAGATAAGTACATGTGAACGACTATTGAGTCTGTTACGAAGTAGATTTTTATGCTAAAAGGATTACGTAATAGATAGTTTATTTTGTTAGTTCGTGTCCATTTTATTTTTGATACACTATGTAAACGTAGATGAATATTATTATATATCTCAAGCATCCAATGTGTTATATCCTACCAAGATATAAATATATATATATATATATATATAAAAGAAGAGTAGAATATGGGGAAGGGAGTTCCCAAGTAAATTGGTTTTTAGGAGTGTGAAGAAAAAGAGAGGAATTAAGCACAAAGGGAAAGGAAAGGGCTGGTGGGCAGGGTTGTTATTTTGGAATGTTGCTATTGAATTGGTGCACATGGGAACAAGTCTCTCTATTTTAGGGTTTCTCCCGCTCCTGCCTGAGGTTGAAGAGGTGGGCAAAACAATATGCTTTAGTTGACCCAGCACTTACATTGGGTACCCACTCAAAGGCTCCTTTCCTAATCCTGTCCTGTCCTGTCCTAATACACCCAAGACATGCTGGGGCCATGTGCCCGCCCCCTTGAAAAATCCAAATTAAAAACGTAAGTATATAACCCCAACCACTATAGTGTTCAATTTTTTCTTTTTGTGACAAACGGTGTCTTGACTTGAAAATACAAAGGAACAAAAAGTTAAGAGGTTTAGTTTCATGTTTAGATTAGACAAACTAACCTTTCAAATCTTTTTTTTTTTTATTTTTCTGATTTTTCAAACAGCTTGCCCCAATGAGTTTGCATAGATTTGATTATATCTAACGGATATTTATGTAGCAATTTATATCAAAACCGAATTATAGCATTGTTTTTGCTATAGAAGCAGTTGGTGAGTTGTGGTAATTAGACATCCTTTCGTCAGAAGTGCAAGATGTTTCTGATTGGGCTCTAATTAATCATGTTGAAAATTTAAGTTAGGATGTCATAACATTAAAATGAACAAATATTCATTGCACTTAGAATAGAAGTTTGTGGAATTTCCTTGCTCAATTTGCATCATTGATCTTTAGGGGGTAGCTCAAAAACTATGACCTATTAATTGCATCGTAGAATAATTAAAATTACTTTGATTAAACATTTTATTAAAAACTAATAACAAATTATCTCTGTGATGTTCCTACTATGTCTTTTTACAAAAAAAAAAGATACTCACGTAAATGCATAGCTAGTTAATGAGATTTGTTTTACCTATCAATACTTGAGATCATAATGTCTTATAATAATATCTAAGATATACTTGATATTTATCTAAGAAAGTTTATATCCTAGTAATTTCAAAGAAACTCAAATAATGAAAAACACTTAATAATTTTTATATAAAGGTACAATGACCTACTTAAAAGTAAGATAAACAAATAGAGCCCTACTTTGCTTATCTCTTTACTTCCAACCTTTATTTACTTAAGTATTAAAGTGCTTTTTAGAATATAAACTCTGACACCCTTTAATATATATATATATTTTTTTGTGTTGTAGGCCCATTAGCAAAGCATTGGTCAACTCTCCATGTGTCACCCTACATTGTTGTATCAACAAGATTCATAAATGATAATCAAGATAAGTTTATGTATTTCTAATTTTAAATGTATATCATCTAATAAATTAATTAATTTATCAATGTAGTGCATCAATAATAGCTCCATTAATGAAAAAAATCAATGTTTGATTAACTAGGAAGGGACCGATTTCCTTTTCCTAAACGAGCAAAGCAACCCTATTGTTTTCACGCGTTTTCCCCTTTTAAAATTCCTATTGACAGGCATAAATATAAAATCAATTTTGATGGCTTTGCAGCACCATCGATTGATGTGAACCTGCGTGTATGCCTGCCTCCATGCAAAAGAGAGAATAAATGGATTTTATTTATGTAATTGGGAACAAAAACAGTACCTAAGTTTTAGATTCGAGTCGTAATCAGATGAGATAAAAACTTTCTTCATATGCTTAATCCGTTCGACTTCCAAGACCAAAACTAACTAATCAATCCAAATGTACTAAAAAAACCACGTAGGTTAAATGTTTCTCTTCTATGTACTAAGACACATAAAGGAAGAGAGGAATTAGCATCCAATTTTATAGTTTAGATTAAAAAAAAGTTCAACATATTTTGGGGAATTAATTGTGATCCTTTTACTCTTACACGTCAACAAGGAGGAGGGCGAGGAATAGAATTGAATACTTCGAGGAAGATATGAGTGCGTAGTCTTTGATGAATTGTTGATAATTGCATGTTCATTGCCTACCTTTGGTTAGACTTAGATGCAACCGATATAAAAGTGAAGCTTTAAAAGGAGAAATTAGAGAATAAAATCGTTAACTAGCACTATTTGACCCGAAAGATTGAGAAATTTATCTATTTTTGAATTATTCTCAATAAAAAAATTTTAATTATTATTAATTCATATTATCACAGAAATTTATTTGTGCCGAGCTTAGTTGTAGCATCATACAGTTGTATTAATCTTTTCCATGGAGTCTTATTAAACTTTTCCCTACAGTCAATTAATTTGTTAATTAATTGTAACATCTAACTGTCTCCGAAAGTTTGAAAGAACCGATGTGTGCCAAGATTAGTTAGTAATAAAAAATTAAAGGGGAAACGAAAATGGGAAAGACATAAAGGTACATCAAATTGCATCAAATTTTTATTAAAAAAATTCATATAACAAATCAAACCCTAGTACTGATATAGTTATGAAAGCATGCACTGACATGAAGTTTGGAATGGTAAAGCAAAGTCTATTGAAAGTCAATCATAATTTTGGACTCATATGCCAATAAAATAATTGACAATATATAGTTGGACTAGATTGTTTTTCCTCATTTTTGAGAGGAAAATAGGAAGGAAATCTTGAAAGCAATTAAAAAAAAAGAAAGTGATCAATTTGCATGTTTGAAGGTCAACGATAATTTCCAGGCAAATCCCTCCCCAACCACCGTATCAAATCTTCTCTTATCATTAACCTCTAAACCCTAAACTCACCCCCACAATCAAAACAAATATTTATTATTTTTTTTTAGCCATCTTTGGAGTACTATGTCCACATGTAATTCCATTTATGGCATAATGTGCGAAAGGAGTGGAAAAGAAAAATAAATCTTTAACTTAATTTCATGATGAAAGCCTTGAAGAATCCATAGATACTCAATGCCAAATCCATAGATAATTTATAGAAATTGGGTCTAAGTTCCCATTAACATGATAATAATTCCAATAATATGTTTTTTATTATTTTTATAAGGGTCGGGAAAATGGGCACTAATTAGATGGGGAAGCAATGAAAGCAAGAGATCCTTCATTGACAATGTGGCAAATTTGCATGCGAATGCGCATGCTCCCAAAAAAGAATTGTTTCAAGTTTCAACTTTGTGAAGGATCTTAGGATAACGATTAGATGATCTTAGCTTTATTCTAATTGACCTAAAAAAAATCAAAATTTTCATTATGAGTTGAAAAGAGGCAAACCATCAAATCACAAATTACTATCAACAAAGGCTAGCCAATTCATTAAAAATTCATATCTTTTCAATGGAGGACACTGTTTTCACACCAAAGTTGGCTGCCGAACAAATTCATATGTTTAGCTCAGGAAAAAGAAAAACACAAAAATGGTAGAAAAGGTTTACGGCCAATAATACTCACGTCTTTTCATTTTATTTATTTGGTTCAGTTGTAAAGAATAATCAACGTGCACTATTATCCAATTCCCTTGAGATGATAAATTTCAATATTTCAGCAACTTAATTAAACAAGTGATCGAAGGGTAATCTTATCAAATTAAGTATGCATGAGCGTGAGATTTTTTTTTTTTTTTTTTGTTTTTGAGATTGGAGTTTATCATATTATGCATCTAACCTTTGGATGAGTGGTGACGATGGAATCTGAGTTATATTTTATGCAATCTTAGCAATGGAATCATAAATTGCATCCTTTTATCTTATATATAATTGAATCAGTATAGAAAAATGCAATTTATACTGTAATTTAATTAAAATTTAAACTTGATAAAAAAAGGGTCAAAACGAGTTTTCGTCCACGCAATCAACGGTGTGACGGATGGTTCGCAGCAGCTGCTCCGTACTGTCTTTTTAGATTTACATATAAAAAACCGCTAAATCAAATCATGAACTGCCACGTCTCAACCATCATTTACCTTCCTTCCAATTTTGTACACAGCCTACTTACCAATACAGCCTTTCGTTCAATCACATCAAAGTACGCCTGCCTGCGCTCCCCCCCGCCCCCCCACCTTCAAAGTTACTATATTCATCTTTTTATAGTTTTAATAAATTTTAGGAGTAACTTATTTTGCCGTAACACTTTTTTTTTTTTTAGAGTAAGTTAATATGTTCATCTATCTGATGATGGTACCATAGTTGCAATTGAATATCCTTCATTAGTAGATAATCACGATTGTAAAATATTTCCTATCACTATCAAAATTTATAAAATCTTAATGTCAAGAAAACTTAGAATGATCACAAATTTTAATAGCTGCTGGTATTACGTTAAATTTCGTTATTGTTCAAAAATTTCAAGAATACGTTTTATATGTTGAAAAAAAAATTTTGGCCTTGACCCATCTTGAAAGAAGAAACAAATAAACAAATTCACGTATTTGATTAAATTGAAGATCTAATTAGCTAAGTAAAGTTAGTAACCATGTGGTTGATTTCAGTAATTAAGTGTGACCTAATGATAAAATGTATATATTCTTCCTAAATTTCTTTTTTTTCCTATCCTAAGAAATGTTATACACACAAATTGTACTTATCGCTGCACAAAATTTTTAATGACAGAATAAAAACAAATGCAAAATAGTCCTTTATTAAGATTCAAGGAAACCTCCTAACCTTATCTATTAGTAATTAGATGACTCATTCTTCCAGGTTGGTATAGTAAAAAAGAAAGATAATCATGGAGAAGTCAAGCCTCATGAATTTTTTTTCTTCATTGTTACTTCCAACGTGACTGAGGCCTAATTGGATCATTCTCATCTTTGATTGATGCACAAAGCTGACAAAGC
>JAQSVH010218723.1:0-14047 GCA_029448705.1 Adansonia digitata
TGAATGATGAATCTCTATTGGAGTGAAATTAGGGTGCAATATTTTAGAATTATGTATTTTATAATGATAATTATTTGATATACTGATAGTGAAGTTTTTTTAATTTCATAAATAAGGTTAAAAGACTGTCATATGTCTTTTTTGTATATTTAAAATAATAATAATAAATAAATGAGATATGTAGTAGCTTCTGAACTTTCGCTTAGTATTAGCAAATACCTTAAAGATATAGTCATCGATTCTCTCGAGAGGTCACAATTACCGTGAGCAAACACATTAATTTAATGATGAAGAGTACATTTTTTCTATGCTACTAATACTTGTACTTGCTCTGCTATTCTGTCCAAGCCTGGCTAAGGAAAAGTTACGGGGCGTAAAACAAAAAAAATATTTATTTTTTTTTTGTTTTGGCCGAAAATACTATATATAAAATAACAAAATAAATATACGATAAATAATAAAAAAAAAAACCACTCCATTTCGGTAAAAGACCCCATATAGTTTTATATTTTATAATTAGTCCAACAAACTTGAGAAAAAGAAAGTCCAATAAGCATAGGCATAATAATAAATATAATTAATAAATGCAATTACTATCTTTTGAAATCATTGTAGGAAAACAGTAAATAAGTCAAATTAATATAGCAATCATAATCTAAATGTAACTTTGAATGTATTTAATAGAAATTACATTATATCGTCAAAATCCAAAATCCAAAATCCATAGTTGAATCTAATGACTCAAATCTATGAGTAATGACATGTTAATAGTCGTTTACTTTAACCACCAAATTAAGATTAATTTTAATTTCTTTCTCTAACAAATAAAAAAACAAAATTATTAAAAAAATTAAATTATAAATGAATGTATACATAGAGAAACACAAAGAAAATGAGTGTATTGGAAATTAATAAAAAATTAAACTATAATAATTATAAATTACTAATCACCTTTTTGCAATAATGCTTATGAATAATGTAAAATAAAAATTGAAAGTAAAGAGTGATTCAAAATAAAATTAAAATGCATAATAGTGCAGTAGGCATAATATTAAGTATAATTGCTTTGATTATTATTTAGTAATAATTGATAATTGATTTGAATTATATAATATTTGTCAACAAGTAATGTAAGTTAATCTAATAAAAATAGAATTGTTAATGAAATATATGATTATCTATAAGATTAGATATAAATTAATTTTAATTGATTTGATTTGATTATTTAGTAATAATTGATTTGAATTTAGTAATAATGGTCAATACATAATTTAAGATAATTTAATAAAAATAAACTTATAATAAATGCATGATTATATAAAAGATAAGATATAACTTACGATTTGATTATTTAAGATTAACTGTATGACACATGATGTCTTTTTAAGATAGTATACATGTTAGCCATGTAGACTATTCACGTTAGCTAATTGCCTTTTTCGCCAATGGCTTTGACTTTTATATATTTATATATAATATAAAATAAGGAAAGTTTAAATCCCTTTCATACCAAGCCTTAAAATTTTAATTAATGTAATTTTAAATTATACTTTCTTACGTGTCAAATATATAGATTATCCGCATAGGTGTATATGTTAGCAAAATATACATAATCAACTTGCACCTTATTATGTTCTTCTCATTTTTTAAGAAACAGAAATATTTTATTAAATATTAATGGCGTCAATCATTACAACTTGATAAATTATATCAGGGTATTCTTCAATCCAGAAGGAATCCTCATTAACTTGTAGATTGAATTTAGCCAAAGCATGAGGTACGTCATTCCCACTTCTGCCTATGTGCTATACTCCGCAAACCTCAAAACATTTCACCGACAAGTGAAGCATCTTCTTATTCAATTTGTAGTTTCTAACAATCACCAATGCATCACCCTTAAAAATTATTTATTCGAACCCCATTTGTAGAGCTACGTCCAATGCTTTAACTGTTGCCATTGCTATAACTTGCATTATTATAGTGATTCAATTTTACAGCAGCTGCTTCTATCACAAAGCATTTGTAATCTTTGATAATCACACCTATGCCTCTTGTTTTGTGTTGGCCATCGAGTGCGTCATCGAAATTAACTTTCATGAGCTATAGTGGTGGAGATTGCCATAGATGTCGTGACATTGCTTGCATTGATGAACTATTACTTTCATGCGCTTAGAACTCTTTATACTCCTGTAATGTTTGACCTAATGTATGCCATTGCCCTTCTCTTATCAAAGCTCTGGTTTCAAAGTGATGCCTTGTTCCTTATAGTCCACAACGCCCATAATGTAACGATGAATTTATCAAAATCCTCTTCCTTAAATATGCTTGTAGCATTTTCCATCCAATCAACACTAGACTCTTCTACATTCATTATCAGAGACTAAAGAAAAGTTGCTAACTGCAATAATTCCTTGAGAAAAGGGGCAATTTTTAGTTTATGAATATCAATGTCTCTATCATATCCACACCTTGGACAACTTGTATTTTATGTCTTTGACCCTGCGCACAAGATTTGCTTTTGTGGGTATAATGCCATGACAAAGTCTCCAAGCAAATAACTTGATTTTGGGGGGAGATTTTGGCATTCAAGACACCTTCCATATTCGTCTTTGAGGCTCGTAAGGAGTTTATATTTGCTCCAGCATAGTATACTCGCTCTTTACAAGATATATACGTTCCTTTGAGTGTTTTCATACCAATCGTTAGGTGTTTTATTCTTATATAGCAATATGTTGTAGATTAAATCTGTATCTTCATTTGAAACTCCTTTCTAATCAAGTCTTCCTTCCATTGCATGCTGTCTTCGTTGATTAAACTGTTGGCTATTGAGGTCGGAGAGAAGGTGGCTGTTGATAGAAGTCTATTCGGTGATCCTTTCTTTGACAGCCAATTATCGTTCCATATGTTAATGTTTTTGCCATTTCCAACTCACCATCTAACCACTTCTAACAGCAGCTCCTTTGGCCTCTGTATGCTTCTCCACATGTATGAAGTGAAAGAGCCAAGGTTGGAACCTAAAAAACTGCTCTTTAAAAAGTATTTAGCTTTTAGCACGTTGTAGCTTAGAGAGGAAGGATTTTGGATTACCCTCCATCCTTGATCTATAGTAAAGCTTTGTTTAAGAGATATAGGTTGCAAAATCCTAGACCACCTTTAAACTTTGCCATGCAGACCTTATCCCACTGTAGCCATTATATTCCGTTCTTCCCCTGATTGTTATTCCGCCAGTAACACACGTATTATTCCAGTGATTTCATCAGACAAAGTTGTTGGCAATAAGAAGCAGTTAATAGCATACATAGGCAGTTATTGAAGGACAGATTTAATGAGGACTTCCTTTCCCCCTATGAGAGAGTTTTTTAGATCCAGTTTTGGTTTCTAGCCTGCATTTTATTAACTATTCCCTTAAGAGCTTCCTTTTTCTTTCTCCCGACTATTGTTGGCAGTCATAGGTATTTTTTCGCTCTGGTAGCTACCTATATTCCGAACATATTCTATACTGATTCCTTTTCTTCTCTTGAAGTATTTAGGTTTAGTCCTTTGCTTGCCCTCGCAAACGTCTTGAGCGCGTGCTTGAACTTTTCTCCAGATCTTTTGCTTGCCCTCGCAAACATTAAGTTGTCATTTGCCAAGAAAAAGTGATTAACTCTAGGTCCTGATCGACTTGCTTGAACTCTGAGTAGCTCTCCAGTCTATTGTAAATTTGCTACCATTGACAGGCCTTCTGTGCAAAATAGAAACAAAAAATGGACATAAAGGATCTCGTTGTCGGAGACCTCTGCTTGGTGTAAAGGTTTCAGTGATGTTTCCATCTAGGATGATAAGAGTAAGAAACTATTATAATGCAATGCATGAAAACAGAGATCCGTCTATCATCAATAGCCATCTTTCCCATGATTGCCTTAAGAAAAAAACCACTCAATCCTATCATATGCTTTGCTCATATCAAGTTTAAGAGCAAAGCAACTGTGCCTGCCACATTTTTTCAATTTCAATGCATGAACAATCTCAAAGGCTTATGTTATATATATATATAGAAATCCATAATATAATCATATATATTATTGGTTATTTAAGTAAAAAATATGTTAATATATTAATTCCAACGCTTAAAAATGTTAATATTACAACCAATATTGATTAATCTTTTTACGCACAAATTATATGTGTGTTGACTTTTGCAGAAATGATTTTAACATCGTGTTTATAATAATTATTTTTATTTCTTTAACACATTGGCGTAAATGACAAATTTATTTATAGTAATATTAATTTATGATATATCTATAAATTGTAATCCATAGTATAATCACATATATTATTGGTTATTTAAGTGAAAAATATGTTAATGTATTAATCCCAACGCTTAAAAATATTAACTATTACAATTAAAATTAATTATTTTTTTTACGTACAAATTATTTGAGTTTTGACTTTTGCAAAAATGATTTTTGATATTATATATATAATAATTATTTGTATTTTTTTAAAACATTTTCATAATTGATAAATTTATTTATAGTAATATCAATGCGTATTTTTTAGAAGATTTATTTACATCACGTTCTATGTGGCTAAACAAACATATTTATAGTGTGGAGGCCACTTGTTTTTGCTTCCTCATTTATGGGTCCTATAAGAGAAAGGTTGGCTTTTTTATTAAAATAATATAATTTTTTATTTACGGTTTTAGGCTGTTTCTAGATTATATATCAAAATAGATCAATTTTGAAAAGCCATTGAGAAATCGCTATTTCAAATACCGATTTCTTAACATGAAAAAAATTATAAAATTAGTTGAAAAATCACTCAATCAAATGATGATTTCTCAATTTCTTATAAAAAATCGATAAATAAAATGCTAATTTCTCACCAATTGTAAAACCGGTGCTAGATAATATAAAGATTTCTCAATAACTTTTCAAAATTGATCTGTTTCGATAAATAATCTAGAAATAACAAACCGTAAATAAAAATATTTTATATTATTTTAATAAAAAAGCCGAGAAAGGTCTTGTTTTCTATCCTTAACCTTATGTTTGGATTGAAATTAATAAAAGAAAGAAATGGAAAGGAAAAGAGAGAAAAATAAAGGTTTTTTTAGAGAAAAGCAAAGAGTACTTATTCCCTTCGTTTAAATTAACTAAAATGAGTAAAAGAAAGAAAAGAAATGAATATATTATAACATATTATTCCAGTGATACTTTTATTAAATTAAATGTTTAATTAATTTACTATGTGACAAATGAAAATTAATTATTATATTACAGTTTACATATTAGATAAAGAATTTCAATTAAATAGATATATTATTTATGAATTCACAAAAAAGTATTATTGGAATTATTTTTTAAAACTTAATTCTAATGAAAAAAAATTCAAAAACCTAAATACTTCTTATTAAAATAAAATTTATTATAAAATTTTATAAGTACTATTAGTATTTTATTATAGGTTAAAGCTACATTATTATAGTTATTATTTATTCATTTTACATTTTTCTTTATTTTCTTTTAAATAAAAAAAATTATAAACTAATAGTAAAATGATAAAAAAGTAAAACCCAAGCATAAAATAAAGAAAAATAAAAAATATTGATAAATGAAATTACATGAACAAACGATTATAATGATATTTAAAAATTAAAAAAATACAAGCGATTTAAATTTTTTTTATAATTAAAAAAACTTTAATCATTTTCTTTCCCTAACAATTCTCCTAATTTGGGGTAATTGAAAAGTAAAGCATTGGAAGGAAAGTGAAGCATGCTCAACTCCATACACTTCCCTTTATTTTCTTTTTTTTTTAAGTTGATGTAAATAAAGGAAAGGTTAATATACTTCCCTTACTTTCCTTCACTTTCCTTCCTTTCCCTTCGATCTAAACATGGTGTAAGTTTCTCAATGACCACCAAACCAGAGCACCCCTTTCCACAACCACATGTGCATGACCCAGCTTTTTGCAAATTGTATAGCCTTTCCTAATGCATGTGCTTTGACAAGAGATGAATCTAAAACTAGGTAAACTTTTGCACCACAAGCGGCCAAAATTGAACTTTTATAGTCATGAAAATGCACATCTACTCCACTAGTCATCGTTGTCTTATTCAAGGCTCCATCAATGTTGACTTTTATAGCATTAAGAGTTTGTAGTTTTTACTTTGGTATGTTTCTTGCATGAATCCTTAGTTGTGTTCTTTGAGCACCATTAAACTCCTCCCTGAAAGCTTTTATGCATCTGGTCTCTTTTATTGGTTGTCTTTTGACTCCATCATGGAGATCTTTGTTTTGGCTCCCCAAAATTGTCAACAAAGTTAGCATGAAATATTGAGTTTGAGCCTTGTTTGCTTATTGCAAAACATGTAAGAGCCATTATTTCACCTCCGGGCCTTTTTGTGAATTTGTCACCCAAACCTAACCCATTTCACCCTATACCGTTTTCACTGCTTGACAGTCCCTTGCAACATGTAAGATGGTCTCTACTTCATCATAACATCATAGACAGGTAATCTCAGCGTCTATTTGTTTGCTTTAAAGAGCAACTTTCGTTGGCAAGATACTATGAAAAGTTTTCCAAGCTAAGATTTTGATTTTCGTGGAAGCTGTATTGCTCACATTTGCTTTAGGATGGTAGTGAATTCTATGTTTTAATGATTTGTGTATACCTGTGAGAGGGATTGTCTGTCTGTTGCAGGAAGCTTGTATCCAGTTTTGATAGTGTATCTCCTATGTTTGTTAAAATGTCACACTTTACTTTGCTAATAAGTGTTAGTCTGATGAGTTCTACCTCTTCTTCAATAAATAGCTTATTTAACAACTCTCAATGCAACTACTTTATGTTCTGATTAATGAGCTCGTGCACATAACTGATGGTTACTTGTTGGTTCTTTGGAGTTTGGACTAGGAATTATCTTAGATTAGGCAATTAGTTATCTTCTCATATGTGGATATTCCTTTTATTTCCCTCTCTCCATCTCTGCCTAGCAGTTAGAACATTCCTCGTTCCCTAGATACTTTTCCATATGAATGATGGATTGTGGCTGAACTATACTTCCAAAAAACTACAATTCGAGAAGTACTTTTCCCTAAGGACACAAAATGCTAACATGTTTGCATGCTTTATCAACCTCCATTTTTGTTTTGCAAGCATCATTCGATTAAACATCTCCATATTTTGGAACCCTATTCCACCATAAGTTTTCGAGTCACACATATGTTGCCAATTCAGCCAATAGATACCCTTCTTACTAGTTTCTATGCTCCACCGGTAGTCCATGATAATGGAATCAATGCCCCTGAACAATGTTTTGGGTAGTGCAAAGCAATTCATTGCATTTGAAGGTAATGCTTAGATACTGCTTTGATAATGACTTTTTTGCCACCTATTGACAACCACCACGTTGACTACCTCATGAGCTTTGTTTTTACTCTCTCCTTTAGCTCCCTAAAGGCCTAGTATTCTATTTTGCCTAATGATAATAGGTAAACCCAAATGCTTATTTGTATTAGAAGTGGCATTGGTTCTAAATATTTGCTCGGGCTATTTTGACATTCTTCTGTCGTATTCGTATTGAGAAAAAGAGCTGATTTGTCAAACTTTATTTCTTAAGCACTCATCGTAAATCTGAATAAGGCCCTTGATTTTCCATTTTCTAGGCTACTTGCTTTAATAAAGAGAAAGCCATCATTTGCAAAAAAGAGGTGGGTAATTCTTGGACCATTTTTGCTGGATCGGACACCTTGGATCTGACCCTCCCTTCGTGCATCCCTAAGAGTGCAACTAGGCCTTTACTGCAAACCAAAAACGGGCACTGGGATAAAGGATCTCTTTGTCAAAGTTTTCTTTTTGGGTAGAACATTTTAGTAGCTTGACCATTTACAATAACAAAATATGAAACTGAGGAAACACATTTCATGATTAATGAGACTCATTTCTAATGAAAACCCATTTTAGTCGTGTCTTTTATAAAATGCCACTCCACTTTATCATATGTCTTACTTATAACTAGTTTAAAAGCAAAGGGTCCATTTTTCCCATGCTTTTGTGTTTTAATGTGTGCATCAAGTTGTCAGTAATAAGCCTACCATTGATAAATTTACTCTGAGATTCATCAATGCATCTTGGGAGAACATGTTTGAGTCTATTCACTAACACTTTTGGTATTATCTTATATAAGACATTGCATAAGCTAATAGAGTGAAATTGACTTTTGGATCCATGTTCTTTCATTTAAATAAGGACAATGTTTATGTTATTGATAATGCTAATATCCCATCCTATTTAGAAAGTTCGGATGGAATTTTATGACATCTTGTCCTACTACACGCCAATATTTTTGGTAGAAGAAAGCGGGCATACCATCAAATTCTAGAGCTTTGGTTGGATTCATTTGTTTGATAGCATTAATGATCTCTTCAATTTAAACTCTGTTAAAAGGAACTCATTCATCTCATCACATACTCGGCTCTCAACCCCATCAAGGATTACTTGGCTCGACCTTTTTCTTTAAAATTTAGAAAGGTTGTGAAAGTAACTAGTAGCAATTGACATAATTTCCACTTCTGTTTCGCATTACTCCCTTTGTCATATATGAACCCTATAATTGTGTTGATTGTTACCCTTTAAGAGACAACTTTGTGGAAGAAAGTTGTGTTTTATTACCTTCCCTTAAGCAACTAACTCGAGCTCTCTCAACTTAAAAATACTTCCTCTTTCTCAAGTTGTACATTCAGGGCCATTTGTGTCTCCATTCTCTTAGTCAAGTTTAGGCTGCTTGGGGGTAGGTTATTCAACCTTTGAAGGTTGTTTTGGAGATTTTTTATTCTAATAGGTCTCCCTAAAAAATTTTCTTTGTGCCAACTCGATAAGTAAGATCTTGTAGCCTTTATTTTCCCTAAGATGGTAGTCTCTAAATTCTCTTCTCATGCTTGCTTAGTTACAGTCTCACATTCAGTCTCCTTTGTCCACATAGCCTTAAAGTGATACTGTTGCACCTTTTTTTTTTCTAAAAGGGTGTATTCCCCTCGGTGTTAACCCAAATAGGACAATGTTCAGTCAAGTAACTGACCTTATAATATGGAAATATCTCCTACCACCCTAATTTGCTAGGCCTCTATCAAATTGATCCCAAACATTATTACTTTCAAGTCTATCCCTTTCCTATGTAAACCATGTGCTAGAGAACCCAAAATCATTTAGGCCACTTTTGGTCAATGTATTCTTGAACTGTTCCATTTGCATCTCATTCAAATTCTTAATCCGACCTTTTCGGGCATCCATATTATCTCGTTAAAATCTCCAATGCTTAGCCATGGCTTATCTGACCTTATAGTTAGCTGGATTAGTAGGCCCCATGCCTTTGATCTTTGTTGTTTCTCTGTTCACCATAAAACCCCGTTATCCTCTAGTTTGGCTCTCTTTAACCCCCTGACACTTACATGTTTATATGATTTTTGTAAAAGCTTAAAAGTTGTAATGTTATATTCTCGTTTCATATCATCACAAGCCTCCTCGTTACCCTTTTGAACTAAATATGAAGCAGTTCTTCATGCCACATTTTCTCTTTATCATCTCCAACCTTCTTTCATGTAGCTTTCTCTCATTGAGGAAGATTACATGGCAGTCTTTGTTCTTTAGCAAATGCCAAACACTTAGAATTGCGCGTGGGTCCTAAGCCCATGGCAATTCCAAGCTATGCACTTCATTGCTCTCAGCGGGGCTGTATACCCGCCTTTGCCACTTGGATTTGTGAGTTTATGCCCCCGATGTCCGCTTTGTTGTTTCAAGCTTTGCCCACCAATTTCCATCCCATCGACCTTATCTACTTCATTTATTCTTCTTTTACCCATCACCTAGTCTGCAATAATTCTCCCCTGAACCTTCTCTGGAGCTTCTTTTCAACTACTCTTTGCCTTCACTTGTCGTGTAACTCCAACATAACTTACTTCCTTCGATTTATTTTCTGAATCCCGATAATTTCCTTGCTCCTCTTGCGTTTCCAACCATGTTTTTATCATATCTATTATTATTGTATGCATCATCCAAGCTTTTTCTTAAAACAACCACCTTATGCTTATCCATTAATGCTCTTATTTGAATTTTGTGGGCTCTTCACCTGTACTTCTTTGGTACTTTGATCATTATCTCTCAATTTGACCAAATCCCTATAATTATTCACTTTATTTCATGAAATCTTGTTCTCTCTCTTGAAAGTTTCAAATTTTATTATCCCCTAAAATCCTGTGACTTCTTCCCGCATTTCCCATTTTCAAAATTTAATTTCCTTTCAGACTTGGATCTACAACAAGTTTGTCAACGTTGTCACTGTACTTTGACCGCTTCTTTCACAGCAGCTCTGCTTGTGGCTACTACCATGTTGGTTGCCACTTTTGTTTTCCCCTCCCATAGTGCCAAAGCTACCTTTCTTCATAACAGATATGACACATTTACTTTCCTCGTCTTTGTTCTCATCCTCGTCACGTTCAACGTCCTTGTGTCCTAGAATCTCATAATTGAAGAAAAAGTTGTTAGCCTTTCATACTTGATACGACCTATGATCTTTGCGCCACCCATTCCTCTTGTGACTATAATCCATTTAAATGATTGCTTTATCTTCATTTCCACTCAAATTCTTAGGAAACGTCCCTACCCTTGCTGTTTTATCTTGCTTTCAACCCCATGATACTTACCTATATTATTTTAAATTTGCTCTACAATGCTCTTCGTTAGCCATTTAAGCAGTAGTCCATAGATCCTCTCTCAGAACGTTGCTCTGTTGAACTCATAGTTCTTTGGGTGTAGGTTCTCAACATAATCCGGCAAAACAAGATGTTTGTTGAACGACCATGGAGACCCCTCAAGAACTCTATTTTTGTCCTTTATTAACCCAAATTTTATGAGAGTAAAATCATTGTCTTACGTCGTAAATTAAGTTCCTTTCATGAGCTTCCAGATCGATTTAAGAGTTTTGACCATTGTTTCCTTATTTAAGGTCATTAATCCGTCACTATATGACCCATTCGTTTGTAGTTTACATACCATCCACTTCTCTGTCTCTCCTCCAGCATCAGATTCTTTAAGAGCTTTAATATTTATAATCTCGTTTTCCATATATGTAAATGCAAGCTTTGCCATTCATTTACTAGCTCATCCGCCATTCCAATACTCACTACCGTTAGAAACTAAATCCCAAAGACTTGAACCAAGTCTTGGGGGATAACCTTGTGCTTAACAAGACTATGGATTCCTTCCACAGTTTTAGAGAACTAAGAAGACTATATTTTATATTAATGTGTATTCAAATTCACAATACAATACATAATTTTAAAAAAATGTAAAATTTTTTACCAAATTCAAAATTAAAAAGAAAATGGACCTGCATCATCATGGCATTGGTTCATTTTTAATCTATCTATATAGTAAAATTGACTTGCATTATTAAATGTATCATGAATGGTATTTTAAGTAGTCCAAAATTTCTCTCATGATTTTAGTATTGCCATAGTTAAGATATTTTAATAATTAAAATTAATTAATAAATAAGATTAATTTAACTCGTGTATTTTTTATTAATAAATAACATCCATTAAGAATAAGAATATAACATATTTCACTTTAATAAATAAATTTATAATAATTAAACCTAATTAATTTATCATTAATGCCACTTACATGTTTATAAGTCAAGTAGTTAGATTGAGAATAAATTTAAAAAAGATGAGTTTCATGTTTATAATAGTAAAATTCATTCACTCAAACTTAATAAATAGATTTTGTAATTTTTGTAATTAATCAATTCTTCATTGATATCATTTACACATAACTCAAGAAGTTGGGTTGAAAATAAATTCAAATAATATGAATATTTTTTAATTAATCTTAATAATATGTTTAATTATTGATCCTATAATGTTCATTAATTATTAAAATTAATTTATCGATTATAATAGTCATTAGTAATAGGATTTTACATGTAACTCATGCACTTATATTGAAAAAATTAAAGTAATATTAATTCAATAACCTCTTATTATATGTCACTTAAATTCATTTTTAGTGATATGAATTTTATTTAACTAATCTTCAAAATGTGATTTCATTAATAATAATAATAATTTGATTTAAAATATAAAATGTATACAAACCTATGCAATGCAAGGTACGGCACAGAGTAATTCCTTAAAATAAATGAAATATTAAAAAAATTTCACAAGTATTTATTGCTCATTTTAATTGATTGATTAATAAAAGGATAAATCCATTTAAAAGGATTTGTGATTTAAATGAAACGATTGAGAAGTTTGGGATCAAAAGAAAATATTTTATTTAAGAAAATAAAGATCATCCATTTTAATTGTGAATAAATGAACACATAATCAATTATATAATACTCTATAATACTATAAAGTCTTGATTGGGTTTACTTTACAAGTCAAATGACATTAACTCAGTTAGGATACTAACAAAACTAAAATTTCGTAAATCAAATAACCTAATTGCAAGGGCATTTCTCTTTTAAATTTTTTACATTATATATTAAAAAAAACATATCAGTTCTCTTAAAAAAGCTATTATTTCTTAATTACCATTATCTTAGAAAACCCACTATCACCACTCTTTCTAAAAAACCTCATTCAATTAAAAAAATTGCACATAGATATTTTATATATCAACAGTGAAAAAAAGCTCCACCAATAGGGTTAGTGGGGTGATACGTATATTCAAAAAAATAAAAAATAAATAAATAAGACATGTGTCACTCCATCATGAACCTCACTCATGGAATCTTTTTTCATTTCACTGTCAGTAATAATATAATTATCCGTATATATTTATATATTACCTAATTTTTTTTTGCACCCACTTGGTAGTAAAAAAAAAATCATTAAAGCCCAAGATAATAATCATGTTTTATGTAGATTATAAATTTTTGAATATATCAAAATCTATGTAAGAGAATGTTCTCTAGAAACGATTAGTAGATTTATGAAAAAATCGGATTATCCATTCAAGTCCAAAAACCAACCCAATATTTAAGATGACTAGGGTAAAAGAAAGTCAAATATTGATTTAAACATTAAGATTCGAGCCTAAACTTGTACTATTTAGAAAGATATATGACTATATTTATATACGATTACAATTAAAATGGATGATCTTTATTTTCTTAAATAAAAAAATTTTCTTTTGATCCCTAACTTCTCAATCATTTCATTTAAATCACAAATCCTTTTAAATGGATTTATCCTTTTATTTGTTTAGGGTATTAAAATTGTTTTAGCAAGAAATAACATAAACAGAGAGATTTTTTTAAAATTTATTTTATGAAATGAGTATATAATTACGTACATTGCATGTGAATATATTATTAGTATATTTATGTATAATATATAAGTTTTGTATTGAAGTATGAAAGTTGACACTAATTTAAAAATGCTTATGAGATTACCAAAATAAAATTACACTTTAGTCCCCTTTTTTTATTAATTAATTTTTATTTAAAAGTTTTAAATTTTTTGTTTTATTAGTTTACCAATTAAATTTTATTAAAAATTTTTAAATTATTTATTTACTAAATATAATTAATAATGTTTATATAATTAATTATAATTATTTAATTAATTAAAAATTTTAATAAATATATAATATAATATGTAATAAAATATTAAAAATTATTAAAGCATGTGTAAATAACTAGTTTATGAGTTGTAAATTTGTTCTCTCTGCTTAAATATTTTTAAACACACATAAATTAGTATTTTATGCACACTTATATGAACTTTTGAAATTTATAACATACATTAATTTCAAATATTAAAATGACATATTATTAAAAAAAAAAAAACAAACTTTTTAAGAACACATGGTAAATAGTATTAAAAGTATAAAAATACATGATAAATAAAACTCTCATCTATAAAAATATATTTATATCAAATTATGAGATGGCATAACTTTAGTGTTATAATCTTAATGAAATGCTGAAATATGAAAATGATAAGAGTATGTATATATATATATATAATTAATATACATAGATTGTTTTTAA
>JAQSVH010218763.1:0-14043 GCA_029448705.1 Adansonia digitata
TTTTTATTTTGATGGTTACTTTTGTTGCTATTATTTTATCAAGGACCAAATGTTTACAAAACAATGAAACATATCAGTATTTTTTTTTTTGATTAAAAAATATGAATAATTCAACTCTACTTAATTTTGATAACCAAGCAATATATTTGCATTTCTTTATATAAATCAAAATCTAACAAAAAAATTTAAATATAGAAAAAAATCCAATTAAATTTAAGACATGTTAAAATGGAATTATTACCTGCATTCTACGAACCAAAGTTTAATTATTCTGTCATTAATGGCTTCAGAAATTCAACAAATGATTGGTTCAACGTGCGTTGGAACGGCAACCCAAGCAAAGCAAGAAAATGATCCACCACGCATTCCAATGTGAACTAAACGCAAGAATTGATTATTTTTCCGTGTTAGGATCTTAAACTATGCAAATTTGTTTGGAATCTGAACCTTTGACTAGCTGGCATACCAAATTCATTTCTAATCTATTTTTCTTTTTTGTTTTAAGACTAAAACCGAATTTAAAGATCAAGTTGTTTGATTAAATTTAATTTTTTATTTAAAATAAAATATTTAAATTTAAATAAATTAGTTTATTTATAATATAAAAATATTTTATTTTAATTTATTTAAAATATTAATATTAATATTAAAAAATATTTTTAAATAATAAAATAATTTTTTTAACTCGAAACGTCAAAGCCTAACTGGGCCTTAGATATTCAAATGGTTTTCTTTTACGTTGGATATACACTTGCCTGTCACATCTACAAAATCAATCTATCAATGGTCTTATATTTCTTTTCTTGCTTGTCAAGGCTCTATTGGTTGGTACGGCGGTTATTTGACTTACAGTTACTTGGTAAATATGAAAATGTGACTGGCTGAAATAAAATTGGTTTTTTCTTTGTCATTTTGTTTCAGTTACAAGAGGTAAAAATAGAGGGGGAAAAATCATTTAAGTAAAAATAAGACAAAAGTTACATTCTTTCCAAAATCCAACAGAATGATGGACTAGTGGTTTCGCGAAATGATACAACTTTTGTACGTAGATAATCTTGTGCTCTTGATTTTTAGGAATACTTTTGAATTTAAACGAGATAATCACATCAAGAAAGCAAACGAAAGTTCTGAACAGTATTGCAGGATATTTCAAACAAAACGCTATCTAAATGTTAGCCCAGGAACTGAGTCCGAGCTAGGCACAAGATCCGCTCGATAGTTAGATGCCATAGTCTTTTGACATGCTGAACCCCTAAATCAGTTGCTTATCAAAGTTAATTTAGACCTAAAGATTTTGATTTAATCTGTAAATTTTTTGCTACTCACTTGAACTAGAGTTCGACTCTATCTCATTTAATTATAAAAAGTCAATAATTTAAAAAATATTCAATCAAAAAAATAATTTAAATCTAAAATGGTTGAGACTTGAGTTGACATAAATTTGAATTGATCAAACTTAAATTATTTAAATCCAAATTATTTGAAATAGACGAACTTATATTAAATATATTGTTTTAGAAACCAGGCCCATAAATTAAGTATATTTTTATTTAACAAAATATTAATTTAATAAAAAATTAACAGACCATAAATTATTAATATATTTTAATTTTATAACTTTAGATTCTATTAAAGTTTTATATTCTTAAATATTATATTTTTTAATATATTTCTATTACTATAATTGAATTCTAATTTTTATGTTTATTACTGTGCATTATAAATAAAGTTTTTTATTTTAATGAACTAATTAAATAGGCCAATAATAATCATTTTAAAAATAATTAATGATAATTCAATAAAACTATATGTTGTATTACTTATGATAGTCTTACAATATACCATTTAAATTTAAACAAATTAATATATGTTTTATTTCTTATGATAATCTTATAATATAATTTAATATAAATTCTACATTTTAATTTTTATGGGTATATTGCATATGACTTATAACATATTATATAATCCATTATCTTTATGCAAATTATTTTAAACAAATCTATTATTTTTAATTTTAAAAGTATAATACATCCATGTTGTTTAAAATAAAATAAATAAAATAGTTTATTGATAATGATATATGTTCTATTTTAATAATTGATGCATTATATTATAATAATCTCTAATCATGTAATTCAAATTAAATTATACAATTTATTACAGATAAGTTTGTGTTTTTTTAATAAAATTGTTATTTTAATTTTAAATAGATAACTTTTTATATCTGACCATGTGTTTTTAGAAGTTATAAAATCGGACATTGTTATGCATATCTTATGATAATAATTTGTACCTTATGCTATAATAATACCATATTATGTGACATATAATAAATTAATCTTTTATCAGTATAAATGTTATTTTGAACAAAGGTGTTGTGTTAATTTCAAATTTAATCTCTTATATGATTTAGCTTGGTCAAGCTATAATACTGATCTGTTGGAGGATACTAGACCTAACAAATCATGTTGGCATGTTGTATCTCAAGTTTTTTTTTTTTTGGTCTTAGCTGTGTAAACATAACTTTAACATAAATTATTAAATGTGTCAATATCCTACACACGATACAAATATTAAACTTGTTGTGTTAATTATGCTTAAATGTGTCACATTGTGTTTATTACACTATTTTTTTGTTTATTATATATGTCATATTTGTGTCATGTACGTGTATATTATATCCAAAAATTTTAATTCTAGATGATACTTGCTATTAATTTCCTAAAAATATATTTATTCTATGATAAAGAGTTAATTACAAGGAGAAATATATGCATATAATCATGTATGCATATATTAATATGATAAGACTTATGTATTATACAAAGTATCATATATGTCAGTATGTCAACATTTTGATAATTGCATCTTTACTTATATGAGATTAAATTAATTTAATCTCATTTATTAGTTTTAGAATTTAAAAATATTAAGCATAACAAATTTAATTTCATAATTAATTTATTATTATATTTTATTTTGCAAAAAAAATTTATTACTACATTTCATTATGCTTGATAAATAAACTTTTAAGTTTAAAAAAATTTAATTTTAGTAGCAAATTATTTAAAGTTCTAATATTGGTTAATTTGGTAAAAGTTTTAAGGGCTATTTCATTTAGGTAATATGAGATTACTACCCATATGTTATATTTAGGCAAAGAGTATGCCTTTACTCAATATGGATGTAAAGAAAGCAAGAACTAATGACCCAAGTAAAATCTATATCTGGTATTATAGACTTGGTCATATCAATGAGACTCAGATAGCCAAGTTATACAAACAAGCCTATCTAAAACCATTTGATTATGAATCATATGGAACATGTGAATGTTGTCTTCTTGGTAAGATGACCAAGTCTCCCTTCATTTGTAAAAGTGATAGAGCTACTTTGTTGATATGTTAGGATCAAGCAAGCTCCAAAGAGATACGAATTTCACGTGGACCAAGAAGGCTTGCTTGTGATATAGAACCTACCAATTTTGAGGAAGCAGTGTCCGACATTGATTTTGAGAAATGGTTTGATGCAATGAGATCCGAAATGGATGCCATGGAAGTCAACCAAGAATAAACTTTTTTTATCCACCCAAAGCGATAAAACCAATAAGGTGCAAATGGGTTCTTAAAAGAAAAACAGACATCGATGGCAGGGTATAGACATATAAGGCCAATTTGGTGGCAAAAGGTTATAATAAAGTGGAAGGCATTGAAAATGAGGAAACCCTTTCACCAATTACCATGGTAAAATCCATTCGAATTATGCTTGCTATAGCTGCATATCACGATTATGAGATATGGCAAATGGATATAAAAACTACATTCCTTAACGAGAATTTACAAGAGAAAGTGTGCATGACAAAACTTGATTGTTTTATGTCCAAGTCAAATCCAAATCAGATATGTAAACTGAGAAAATCCATATATGGGCTAAAGCAAGCTTCATGAAGTTGGAATATCAGATTGGATTATGCAATTAAAGAAGTTGGCTTCATAAAGAATCATGATGATCCATTTGCCTATAAGAAGATGAATGGGCAAGCTATTGTTTTCTCGGTGCTATATGTTGATAGCATATTGCTGTAAGAAACGACATGCCATTTTTGTAGGCCACTAAGGTCTGGTTGTGTAACAGTTCTTCATGAAGGATTTGGGGGAAGCAGTACACATTCAAGAATTAATATCCATAAAGATAGATCAAAAAGACTGTTTCACTTATCCCAATCCATTTAAATAAGTAAGGTGCTAAAGAGGTTTAGCATGGAAAACTCTAAGAGAGGAGACTTGCCTATGTACATGCTATATATTACTCGAAAGAGTTGTGTCCTAAGACATTAGATAGAAGAACATATATGGCGGGCTGGACCTCTGTTAAGGGTTACTTTATTGCTAACTTCCAATATGATTGGATTGATAACAAATCACAAAATGGTTTTGTATTTACCCTAAGTGGTGCTATAGTTAGTTGGAAAGATTATAAACATGAAAATACTATAAATTAAATAACTTAAGCCGAATACATCCCTACATGTGAGGCCACATTAGAAGAAATTTGGATGAATAAATTCATTTGATGAACTTGATGTGGTTCCAAGCATTGTTACTTGACAATAAAGGAACCATAGCACAAGCTAAAGAACTAAGGTCTCGTCATAAATCTAAACATGGGTTACAGCAATATCGCGTTATTAGAGACATTATTGAGAAACGTGATGTTAGTATGAAACAAATACCCATCGAGGAGAACTTAGTTGATCATTTCACTAAAGTTTTGTCCCAGCAAAAACATGATAGTCATATGGAGGGCATGAGACTTAGACATATGGGCGATTAGCTTTAATTATAGTGAGAGATTATTAGTATAAGCCTTGCAAGCCAATGTTGTGGCTTGTAAGGCATTAGCATTCAGTAATTTCATGTAATTACACATAATGTTTTATTAATGTTATAAATGCATTTATTTATCCATAAGATTTTATTATATAATTGTTATAATTATCTTATGTAGATAAAGCCCATGAAACACATTGGCCTTGCAAGAGAATTGAAAATAGTTACAATTGTGATATCTTTATGCATCAAAGCCTATTTCTAAAAACATTCCCAGTCATTGTATTATCAAGACTAGGCATTGACAATGCACAAAGACTAGCATATATAAGTTGAAGTATGATGCATGTAACTGATCTCATAAGGTGAGTATAGAAATACTTGAAGACATCATATGGGTGTTTGTTATGGTAACAAGTTTATTGAACATGACCCACTATGAAAATTTAATTAGGTGTTTCACTCAAGTGTCTATGAAAATATTTTTATGTGTTAGTAACATAAGTGGTCCTTAGACTTATGACATCAAGTCACTCATATAAGGAGTGTCATGCTTTGATTGCATCACCAACGGGTGCAAAATAGATGGATGCTTATGGTAGGGTGGTTTTGGTGATCCTTGGACTTATGACACCTAGTCATCTTATATAAGGAGTGTCATGTTTTGCTTGCATCACAAATAGGTCCACAATAGATTAGTGTTTATGGTAGGGTGTTTTAGGTATGACATAAATCATATGGTAAGCAAATGAGTGGTCCAGAAAGGATTCATCACCCCAAGTGATATGAGGGGACATATCTCCCATATACGTGGCCCGTGTTAACTTAAAGTCTTTGGCCAAGGCAATATTGATTATGTAGTTAACAGTTAAGGGTTGCATACTAATATGGAATGAGCTAAGAGTAGACATTGAACCATGCTTTTGTTAATTCCGAATATATGGTGGAAAGATATTTGTTACACTAAGAGACTGAGCATTGAAGGGCTTATCAAAACCATATCAACATTCCCTACACATTGGGTGGCCATGATGCATTATTAGATGCCAATCTTGGTCTGTAAATATAAAATATTCTTGATAGGGCTACTTTATATTTATTGCCAATATGGTGGGAGTGTAATGGGTCATACACATAAGGGTGATTAGTAGAAATTAAGTTAAGACCCGGCTTATATTTCTATCACAAGCAATGATTACTTGGCCCAATTTGAATGAGTTCACATAGGCCAAGGGCAAAATTGTAATTTTTAAATATTAAAATTTTAAACCCTAGTTATATAAACCCTTGATTGCCATCCTATAAATGAAGAGAGACTTAAAATTCGGCTTAAAGACCCCAAAGAACTTGATTTGTAATTTCCTTAACTTCTTTGAATAGGGATTACGCAAACGTAGAGTCTTTTGAAGAAAATTTTTTTCTTCTCAAATTTGATTATTCAATCAAGGTCTTCTAGAGCAAAGGGAAGATTTATTGAAATCTAAGCTGCTAGCGTGGCTCCCGGCAACAAAGCTTCTTCCTTATTAAAGGTTTTTCGGGTTGCCTATGTGGATAATCGTTAGAGGCTGGATGCTTGGACAGCTTTGGTTTATGAAAAATAGGCTCGGTGTACGTGCTCTTAGATCATGAAGTTGCTTAAAAACTTCTTAATGTTGAGATATGTTTAAATCTTAGATATTGCTTTAAGTTTCTTGATCTTAAATATGTATTAAGATCATGCAAGATGATCCTATGTGGAGAGTCTTGGATTAGTTCGTTTGATTTGTTTTGACTACCATGTTTATGAATTATTTTATAACTTTTTGTAATTTGATTACTTGCGACCCTAAGACTTCTTACACATAGATGTTCGAGGTTAATTTTGTTAAAAAGACTTGTTCCTTTATGTATGATAAGCGAGTTCAATATAACAATCTATGCTTCTATCTCTATGTTTAATTCCCTAATTTTTCTTAAAATTCACTAATTTTAAACTTCACAAACCCTAATCTCATGCTTGAGAAAGATTTCATAGGCATAATATTAGGTCATTAAATTACATAAAATAGGTTGATTGTTATGTTTTTAAGTTTTTTGAAAATGGTTGGAAAGTAATATATTGTTTTCAAGTGGCCTAAGCTAGGTACTTATTATACTTGGTGCTCGTCACATCACAAGATGCATAAGGATTAAAGGGACGTAAAATTTGCATTTTTAAAGTATTGAAACTTAAATATGACAAGAGTTAGTTAAAAAAATTTGAAATAATATGAACAGTATCAATTATGCTTCTCATTTTTCTTATTATAATGAATGATTAATTATGACATTTTTTATTGGAGTTTATACAACTTTGTGTTTTTTGTATATTATCAAATGATTTTAATTTTCTTATAAATTTGAACAACAATTTACATAGGTTAAAACTTTTTGTTAATCAATGTAATTTTGCATGGTGAGTTTGTGTATGCTTGAAGCATAAGAATTATCACATTATTTTGAGACTTAAATGGTTGTGTTAGTAGCATCTGCATTTACCACAAGTAAGACGTCGGTATTGTTTGCTAATATGCTCTCTCTATATCTGTAAATGTTTATAATGCTTAAGCATTGTTAACAAACTGCCATTTACTGCAACCTTATTAGTAGATTTTTTTTCTTAAACGATTATAATGCCATAACATTTGCTTTTTTCACAAGCAAAATATCAATGTAAAACTTTGTTTTCATCTATGATCCTGAAAGCACAGTTTCAACTAAGGTCATCGACGGTAGTGGGAGGAATGTAGTGTTTAATTGGAAATGATTTTGTTGGAATAAGTATTGTGTTTAGTGGAAAAAAATTGTTTCTTTCTTATAATGTTAGAAGGGACCAACCAAACACTTACTCATGAATAAAGGGAGGTGAACCAAATACATGCATATTAAATTAACGAGAATGTTTGTAAGAGGTTAATCCTATTACTTTTGATAATCGAATATTACCAGTGCTAAATAGCCCCTTAACAATAAGAATTATTTGTCAAGATTTGAATTTTTCAGCGAACATAAAGTTTTACATATTTTACAAATATAGGTAACAATTTTATATACTAAACTAGATATCTAGTTTCTTTTTAAATACTAACCTTTAATGAAATCATCAATAACTAGAAATTGAAGTTTTCTCCACGTTGGGACAACCTTCAATTCAAGAGTAACTCCTCAAATAAGTTGCCAATTGATTGCCACGTGACAATCAAATATATATACATATATATATATATATATATATATATATATTGGCTTGCACAGAGAAGCAAAACGGAGAAACGAAGAAAGGAAATAAAAAAGTAGAGTTTTATTGTTAGTTTATTGATTAATGTAATAGGATGATGCTAATTTTAAACTACAAGGGAAGCTCTGGGTAGAAAATAAATTTGAATAAGTTCGTACTATTTTTCAGTCCTAACACAAAAAGAGATGCAAGAATTAAAATCCAACGTTTGTTCAGGATCCATGTTGAAACAATTCTTGAGAAATATCTAGGATTGCTGACAATGGTTGGAAAAGGGAAAAGGATTGTCTTCAAAGAAATTGCAAATAAGGTGCACGCAAAAATCAAGAATTGGAGTAGGAAGCTGTTACCTTTTGGTGGGAGAAAAGTCTTTTAAAATTAGTTCTACAATCCTTGCCAACTTATGCGATGAATTGCTTTTTACAACCTAAAACCTTGTGTGAAGAGCTTTCGGCTATCATAAAACAGTATTGGTGGACGAGCAAACAAGATGGCAAGGTATAATAAAGCTCTACTGAAAGAAGAGGTGGCGTCTTATCCATAACACAAACTCTCTGAGCTATAATTTTTTCAAGCAAATTACTTTCAAAAGTGTAGTTTTATGGAACCATATTGGGATCTTGATCATCCCTCATATGGATAAGCACCTGGCTAGGCAAGGAAGTATTAGATAATGGGATCCAGTGGCGAATAGGTAATAGAAATCCATTAACATATGGGGTGTCAAATGGATACATTTAATGGATTCCTTAAGGTCAAATTAGCTCCTAGTGATTGACTAAGGAATGCCAAACTGGAGGTTCTCATTGATAAAACAAACATGCAATGGAGAGAGGATTCAATAAGGGAAGAATTCATGCAAGATGAAGCAATTCTAACCTGCAATATCCCCTGTACAGAACAACTCTAGAAGATAAATCAATAGACATTATTCTAAAATTGGTGAATATACTGTCAAAAGTGGTTACAGAACCCTTTAAAGCATGCCTATTGGTTATGGTTCTCAAAAGGTGTATGGAATATGATATGGACAGCAAGGGTACCACCAAAAATCAAGTTGTTTATGGTATCCTTCCCACTCAAAACTAGCATAAAAAAATCCTAAAAGTAAATAACAGCTGCTCCAAAAGCGGATTTGAAGAAGAAGACGATCTTCGTGAATTAAGATAGTGTCATCTAACCAAAAAAGCATTGAAATATAGTGAATCACCTTAACAGCTAATTGAAGCCTCTAAGAATAATTGCGTCGAATGGGTGGAAGCCATAATGAGATGGCTAAAGGAAGAAGATTTTGATTTCCTTTTGGTATCACAATACACCCTATGGAATACAAGAAACATAGCTAAAAGACGGCCCCATCAAATGACTGGAAGGAGGATTATGGAGAACACCAGATCGTTCATCACAGAGTACCAAAAATTACAGGAAAACTAGAGGGATCAAATAGTAACAAGAGTATGTATTTACTGGAAACCTCCAGGACAAATTCTAAAAGTTAATTTTGATGGTGCTTATGATGCCCAATGTCGAAAAGGAGGCATAGGGGTGATCATGTGGGACTTTGAAGTATTCGTGATCCAGGTAGGAGCAATTGAAATCAACCAGGTTATAGATGCATGCAATATGCATGACTGAAGCACTAATAGTAGTTAATGCCTTGGAGGTTGCAAAACAGATGGGCCATCAACACATAATACTGGAAGGGGATGCATTGCTAGTTATCAAAAAGCTGATAAAAGAAGAGGAAGAACTATCCTGCATTGGACCGATCATGGCAGAAGGTGGAACACAAAATGAAAAACTTTACTAACTAGTGTGCAGCATACAAGACGGCTAGGAAATGAAGCAGCCCATGCTTTAGCTATAAGTTTTGTCTAACACTCCCTCATGAGGTGTATTGGTTAGAAGCGTATACTAACAATTTGCAAAATGTGGTAATGGCGAATGCTATCAATGAAAAAGGAGCTTTATTCTCTTAAAAAAAAGTGTTGAATATACTGTATATTCATCTGATAATAATGTTTCATTCTATTTTCCTTATATATAAAATTAATTGTGTTGAATATACTGTAAATTCGTCTATTTCAATTGTTTTATAGATTTAAAATTTTGATTCAATATAGACATAAAAACTTTTCACCTAATAACCCTTTTGAGCCACAGTCCAATTTTGTACTTCCCTAACTATGTTAACTCATTTTCTCATATTCTTCTCCAAGGCGGCAGCTCTGCATCTCCTTTAACTCCATATTTCTCAGCGGCTGCGTGCATCTCCAACTGTGCCATCTTTTCACCTATAATTTGAGTTTCACCAGCTACAAACATCACTCAAAGCTCAAAACAAAAAAGACTGAATTCTGTTCTCTCTCTTTTCTTCCGTCTCTCTTTCAATTTTTGGAATCCAGATTGCGTATCAACCTCTCCGGGATCCCAAACGACCCACGAATTGGATCCCCCGACTGGTTCGTTGTTCTTAAGGGGTGTGCGAATTTGGTAACTAAGGTTTGGATCTTCTTATCTATAGCAGATTGGTATGAAACAGTGGGGTGCATTATAGTTTAATGGGGTCGTAGCTTTTCGATGTTTTTGTTCCGGCTAATGTAGATCTAAAGTCTAAGCCTGCAACACTAATCAAATGATCATCATCTGGAGCGAAGGTACTTAAATGCTTTGAATTTTAAAAACAAATACTTAAGGGGACAACTACAATGATGGCTAATGTGGAAAGAAATGCAGAAATAACAACAATAGCAAAGATTCATATTATAATGTATATCAAGGTCTAAATTGCCGTTAAGAAAAATATTTTTGGTTATGTTTAACGTGAATGTAAATTTTAAAATGTAATTATTAATTATATTTATTTTAATTATAGATGTAATTAATATTTATTACAATTAATCGTGATATATATTAAGAATTAAAAAGGAAAAACCATCACACCATAAAATGCATTACCACTACCATTTATCGCCCTATAAACCTAGAAGTCTAAAATTACCTATCTAATGCTCACTAAGTGCCTGACCATTGCATAATACATGTATGAGTGACCGAATAAAGGTACAAATTCAACCCAGCAGAAACAAATTAAAACAAATGCAAGGTCCAAACAATTGATGCAAAATTAACCGGAAGACATGGGAGCGGAAGCTATGAGAAACTTACCAACCAGTGAACCAAGAAGCCATAGGACCCCACTTATTGCCGCACAACTTGGCACTCCAAAAGTACAGACCACCAGAAGTTGGGTAAGCAGAACAAACCTCAGCCATTGCCAGACCCACTGTCATGGTCAACACGCCCACAATGGGCCATCCATATACCATTGTAACCGGCCCACCAAAGGTCAACCCTGTACCATACATTGTTGTGAGTCCTGTAATCACCGATATGATGGAAAATGTCACCGAAAAGTTCGCTATTGCCCTGCATAACCCATCACCACAAATTAACATTTCTCATCATCCGATCATTCGCCTTAATAGAAAAACTGTCAAGAATTAAACAAAAAAGGGAAGGTAGCAGGGGAAAAAGAGTTTATTACGTACGAGAGGCTGCGGCTAAGTTCTTGCTTGTAACCCAGCTGTTTTAGGCGAGCGTCGTCAGAAATATCTGCTTCATGGTCCCGGTCCAGCAAAGGGAGGTATGGCACTGAATCTGTGGAGACTTGAATTCCAGTTTCCATTTTGGGAAAAAAAAATTGATCGCGAAATGCTTGCTGCTCTATTCACTTTGTATCTCTCAACAGGAAAAAAGTTATATTATTAACAAAAGGTTTTAAGACAATCCGACAGTCAAATGGCGTGTGAGTTTTGACAAGTTGATAGATCCACGTCAAAAGTTCATAATTTTGCTTTAAAATTTAGTTGGGAACTGGGATATATATTTTTACGGCTATTGCCAAGGGCCAACCAAGGCACCTCTCATTTGCTAGGCTTTATATCAAACCGTTGATATAATCACAACCAATAATTAAAGTTATTATTGCGTTAGTCGGTTCGGCTATCTTAAAGTGGTTGTTAAATATAAAATTATTCATAAATAAAATATCATTCTAATAAGACTAAAATTATGAAAGAAATAATTTTTAAACTTCAGTATTTATAGTTCTAAGATAATATTACTATCTTTTGTTAGATTTTATATGATCCATATGATAAATAAGTAGAATAAGATAATTATTTAATTATAATTAAAGTAATATTATGTAAATAAATTCTATTCAAGATAAAACTTTAGTGATAAGAGTTAAAGATAATAAATATACTATAGTTATTAATTAGAATACAAACTCCTTGATAATATGGTACAAGTCTAATTAGTTTTTTAGTGTAAGTTTTTTGTCTAGTATATATAAATTGACTTTGCACTATTATTAAGGTAATTATTAAGAAATTAAAGAAATGGACCAAAAGACTTATACGGGACATTCATCTTCGAGTGTTTGGATCTAAGTTGCATTCTTGATCAATAATTGTTGAAAGTATATTCTTTAAATTAAATCTTACATGTGGCATGAGAGCAAGTTTCTCATGTTATGTTATTCGGATTATAAAATTTGCTACCTTATTTCTTCACAAGTATGTAATAATTTAATTAAGTTGTTGAATTATAATATATATATATGTGTGTGTGTGTGTGTGTGAGGACGAGAAGATTAAAACTATGTCAATATATATAAGTTTAACAATTAAACTTATCGAAGAAATCCAGGAATAAATTGATTTTTTAACATGTAAAATAAAACTTAATTCAAGAATTGAATAAGTATTTACGTATGTGTCTTAGTATAATTTGCTGCATGAAAATTTTTCATGGTACCAAAGTTGGAAAGTGGTTTTAATCACTTTAAAATTTGATTTTAAAAGGCAGTAAATCAAATATATATATATTTTTTTGTTTTCATATGAAACCCGAAGGTTTATCGCTTGATTTTATTTTGAATTTGCAAACCAATAATCGGGCACACTGAATTTTGTGTTTATCGCATGTTAAAGATTTTTATTGGATAAAAAAAATGAATGGAGAACACGAATTGCAATGATCAATTTAGGCAAGGAAAAAGGTTGGATTAGCCAACCATAAACTATAACACACGTATATGCATGGGTGGACAAGTACATGGGATGGTGACGTGGAGCATGAGTGGACCCATCCAAATTCTATTTATATCACTTTGGTCTGGTTCATAATTATGTGTCTAAGATAGTCAAGATTTTGAAAATTTTAATTGCATAAAATATTTACTGTTTAATATATATGTCTCATTAAATGAAAAAAAATTATGCACGTCTATTTTAGAATTTCAATTCATGGTAATAAATTTTGGTATATTGAAATTTTATTGGCAACAGTTACTCTCCTAATAAAGTGGCTAATATTTATTACTTTCAACCTAGAGTAAGTGCATAGTTGAATTTGTTTAGTAAAATTTAGTTTATTGATTTGGTATTTTGATTTTAATATGCACATTTATGTCATGAAATTTATTTATCAATTAGGTCTATGATGAGAGTCTTGGGCACATTTTATGTGATTAAAGGATGCATTTCATGGAATGCACATTTTTTTTGTTGTGATTTTTGAATCAGTTATAGCATGACAATTTGAAATTTTGTTGTTATATGTAAATTTTTAGTATACAAGGGATAATGTCATTATTTAGGATCTAAATCACTTGCTTGGTATTGGTCATAGTGTTTTAAGCTACATGATTTAGATAAATTGGTAGTTATTTAAAATAAGGAATTTATCTTTAAATAACTACAAATGGTAAATGACATTTATAAAGGTTTAAGCCATGAAATTTAATATGTTATATATTTTAGGTTAATAAATCATGTCTGCATGGTATTATATATATTTTGTCATTATCAAGAAATTAAATCAATTACTTGGGATTAGGAATAGCATCCTAAGTTGATTGATTGTTAAAATTAGTAGTTATTTAAAATA
>JAQSVH010218795.1:0-14042 GCA_029448705.1 Adansonia digitata
ATCAGTTTTAACTACCTGGCGTCCTCCGGTTCTGGAGTAAATGTGGAGAGCCGTGTTTTGCCTTCCATCAACCAGCCATTGAAGACTGCCCTGGTACTTACTAAAGAAATCCATGTTTCCATCTTCTGCAGCTGTGAACAAATCACTGTCCATGTAGGTGATAACTTCTACCGGCAAAGGCCGTTCAATGGAAATTGTGGATGTGCTTGAGGGATCGTTCAACTGCATCATTGCAATTAGTTTTGGCTGGTCAATTACGGCTCTATCTAGCCTATTCGACTAAGCCTGTGAGCCAAGGTAGGCAGGCACACAAATTTGCTGAACCAAATCATGGAACCTTTTGCCTTTTTATAACTTCGCCTTGCTCTCGTCCCGATCACGTTTAAGTTAATTGCACTATGCATTTCTGTATAATTTTGATATTTTTGTTAATTTCTTTTAGTGACAGGCTGAATTAGAGTCAAGACCATAGAAAATTAGATCTAATAGTATTTGACACAATTATACAAATATAATATAAATAAAATAATTAAAAGATGATAAAATACGGATATATATTTTAAAATCTATACATATAAATTATTGATGTATCAAATTTTTTTATGAATATAAAATATCTTAAACACGATTATCACCACGTAATTAATAAAAATTATTTTTACTTGAATTCAAATATGTAGTATATACAAATATTAATATAAAATATATTTTAATATTTTAATATTTTAATATTATAAATAGTGAAAATGGATTTATTTGAACTTAATCGATATTTGGGCAAAAATTTTAGTAGGTCAACCAAATCTAACCAAAATCGACCAAAGAATAGGTTTTAACGCTTAGGTTGCTTTTGAATTCTCAAACATGAGAAATTTTGCAATGGGTTTTCGACTCGATAATATTAGACACAATATAATTATACAATATAAACATGATATAAAAATAATTAAAATATTACATAGAACATGACATGATAAAAAAATAGCACGAAAAAGAAAACAACACAAATATACAAATATCTCAAAATTTATATAATATAAATTATTATCACAAAAAGTTTATATAAATAATAAAACACCTTAAATAATTATAATATAATAAAATATATAAAAATGATATAAATACATAAAATTTTTAATTCAATGTCGGTACAAAGCACAATTATCTTAAAAAGAAAAAGGAAAAAGAAATGAAACAATGTTTTTCCTTTAGTTTTGTATCCATTTTACTTTTTGACTGTTGATTGTCCTAAATGAAATGCTTTCTAGATAATCAACATGTGAAATTTAAGCAAACTTCTTTATAAGAAATTTATAACCTTTTTTTACAGAAACAATTAAACAAGGCTAAAATTTGGGTCATAAACCTTGCTTTTTGATAATCATATTACAATACCTTCTCTTTTGGATAGTACGTAGAGAAATTTTCATAAATTATATTATATTTTTATATTTTTGAATGTACTATAGCATACTTAAAGCATTTTTTAAGATTACTGTATTAAATAAAATATAACTTATCATCAAGTTACCTAATAACTACTATATTTAATGTAAGAGTATTAATAAAAATAATGACTTAACTAACCTTAACAATTACCTTAAAGCATTCATCAAGGAAATCTTTACAAAATTTTGAATAAAAATTTTAAAATATCAATCAAAATTAATCCAACTACATCTGTAAACATATCTACTTCTAACATATTAATAATCATGCTTTAAGTTAATTTGAACCATGAGAAATTTTGCAATGTTTGGGACCACTGGAGCCACTAACGCAGCCTTCAAAACATGATTGTCCTAAAAAGAAAAGGAAAAAGAATAATGTTTTTGCTTTTGTTTTTTTTTTTTTTACCTCTTTTACTTTTTTTAGATGAATAAACGAAATGGTTCCTAGATAATCAAGTGTGAAACTTAAGCAAACTTTTTTACAAGAAATTATAATATTTCCTACTAATATTATTAGAAATAAAATTAGTTACTGATAATAAATAAAAGTACAATTTAGAGGTATACTATACAAGTAATAATTTTAATATAATTAGTTTTAGTTTTTAAGTGTAATAAGTTTCATAATATATAGATATTAAAATGACTTATATCTAAGTAATAAGAGTAAATGCTCAAATGTTTAAATCTAATGTAGTTATGTTAATATTTATAATTTATTTCTAAACCAATATAAAAATTTAAATATAAATTTTATTTTCGCTAATTTGATTGACTTAATTAGATTTGTTCAATGATTGAGATATTCATCCAATTTAATTAAATTTTGAGTTGGTATCTTGTAATCTAATTCTATAGGCCTGAGTTACTATTTAATTAATAAAAATATTATTACTTAAATTTAAATTTGTTATACATAAATATTAATATAAAATATTATTAATATTTTAATATTAGAAAAATAAAAATATTGAGTCAAGTCAGAATTTAAATATTTAAGAGGCCAATTAAATCTAAACTGATTTGACCTATAAACAAATGTCATTCTAATAAATTCATAATCAGCTTAAGTTAATCAGAAGTAAGAGGAATTTGGCAATTGTTCGAACCACTAGTGCATTCTGGCAATGGAGTGCCAATGGAGTGCATTCTTAGAGATTACAGATTTAATAGGGTTTAGATACATAATATTTTTTCATATGAATTAATTAAAAGGTTATGAAAATTATAGGTAGATTTGAAATATCAAAAAAACGACTGGGTTATCCTACAAAGCATTATTGCTTCTTTTCTTTTCATTTTTTTAACTCTTTCACGTTTTGTAGATGAATAAATAATATGACCCCTAGATAATCAAAACGTGAAATTTAAGCATAACAAATTTATAACATTTCTTGCCAAAAACAATTAAACAACTAAAGTTTGGGTCACAAACTTTTCCAAATATATAGATTATTTGCATATTCTAGTATATTAAAGAAATTATTAAAGATAATTACAAAAAGGACCAAATTTATCATTGTTCTACTTGCCGCGGCTGTTAAGAGGGAATGGATAAGCTAATTGAATTGAGGGATCCATCTGCATTATTTGAGTAATTAATTAGGTTAATCTCTAATTCTAAGATAATTAAAGGTGCGTAAAATAATTCATCTAAATCACCAAATGATATTTTTTAAAAAAGAAAGTAATAATTTATTATCTATTGATAGCATCACTCATTACAACTTGATGAATAATATCAAGGCCTTCTTTAATTCAAAATAAGTCCTCACTAATTTGTAGATTGAATTTACCCATACCATGAGCGTCCTATTTCAATCATTAACGTTCTTCTTTTTAACCTTAAACCCTTATTCCATGTTATGACAATACCTTTGCTGTTGGATAGTACATTTGAAAAATTCCATGAATTACCTTTTCATTATTTTGTTAATTTTTTATATTTTCAATTTTACCATCAAAAGTGCTTTCGAGGCACTCTTAAATACTGTATTATTTGATTCAAATTGAGTCATACACGAATAGATATCTTGTAATATTGTTTGACCTAGCACGAATTACTTGTTAATTAATTAACAAATCTTTTTACTTAAATTTAAATTTATAGTATCTATAAATATTAATATGAATTTTTTTTAATATTTAATATTTTAAATAATAAAATTGGATTTATTCGAAGTTAATGGGTCAATGTAGGCTAAATATGAGTAAAAATTTTAAAAGACCAACTAGATCTAATCAAACTCGAATTATGCTTTTAAAATTTGAAAGCTCAGATAAAAGGAATTTTGCAACTGTGGAACCGGCAACGCATCTACGAGAGCATGATTGTCTTAAAAGAAAAAAGAAAAGAAAATGAATAATGTTTTTGCTTTTTTTTTTTCTTTCCTTTTAACTCTCTTGCTTTTTTTGTGGATGAATAAATGAAATGCTTCCGATGTAATCTAAATGTGAAACTTAAGCAAACTTCTTTATAAGAAATTTGTAATATTTCTTACTAAAAAAAATTTATAAATCTAATTTGGGTCTAATTATTAAAAAATAATAACATAAAGGATCTAATTTATCTCTATTTGCAGAGGCTTTTAAGAGGAAATGTATAAGCTAATTGAGGGATCCATTTGCCTTATTTAGGTGCGTAATTGGGCTGATCTCTAATTCTAAGGTAATTTAAAAAGTACAAAATAATTCTTCTGAATGTTATTGCTTCCAATTTCAATCATTAATAACTTTGAATCTTTATTCCATGATATTACAATGCCTTTCCTTTTGGATAGTACGTGCAGAACATTTCACTAATTGCCTTTCTATTATTATGATTTATTTTTATATTTTTGGTTTTTTATATCTAATGTCCTAAGCACCTTTAAGGTTATATATTAAATTTATAATTTTTAATGCAATGAAAATCATTAAATTAATTATTAACTATTATCTTTAATATAAAAGTATTATTATAAATAATAATTTAATTAATTTAAAATTACCCTTAAGACATTCGTTAGTAAAATCTTTAAATTTGGATCTTAATTATTCGAGATAAAAATCAAATTACTTGAGTTTGCCGATTAGGCTTGTTTACTTAGTCAAAAATATCTCGACTCTCATACTAGAATTTAAACTCAATTATTTGAGCTCGAGCTCGAATTCAAGTTCAAATTGAGATTTTTTAATACTAAGTAAAAATAAAAAATATATATTAAAAAAATTAAATTAGGCTCGTAAACTACTCAAATCACGTTTTAGAATTCTTGAATTCAGCTTGCCCGATAGCTTGATTCAAGCTTAACTTGATAATGATCGAGTCAAATTTGAATTTTTTAAACTGAACTCAAATTGGTTACGAACGTAAGTGTCTCATTTACGTCCATGGACTTGCCACATTTATGTCCATGTAAATATCTATTTGATTAAAAAAAAAGGCAAATCCCTTTGACCATTTAAATCAAAATTTCTCACATTTGTATATCTACCTAGTGTTAACGAGAGTTATTTCATTGAATTTTTAGTTGTTGTTGACGAAATTGATGAGTTTGAAATATTTTTAAAGCATTGTGAATTCAAAAGTTAAATTGTAAAAATTAAAATGAGATATTGTGTAATGATCATTATTAGTGTATTTCACTCCAAAGTCATGAATCTCATCTCTTACCCTTTTATATCTTCATTCCATAATATTACACTCCTTACCATCATAGTACATGCTACTTGAATCTTTATTTGATAATAGAGCTTCATCATTACATAACACATTACATTTTTGTTAGTACGAAAATGTTTTTTCCTCAATTTACTTTATTCCAATCTTAAATTTGCATTACGGTTCAGACAAAATATTTTTCCTTTAACTTTATTCCAATCTTAGCTATTTGGTTATACCTAAATTTACATTTTGGTTAGAATAAAAATATTTTCCAGCTAACTTACTTTATTTCAATATTAACTGTTAGATTATATCTAAATTTGCATTTTCGTTGGTACGGAAATATTTTCCTTTTTAACTTACTTGATTCCAATCCTAAGTGTTAGGTTTTTCTTAAATTTTCATTTTGGGTGGTCCAAAAATGTTTTTCCTTCAACTTACTTTATTCTAAACTTAACTGTTAGATTATACATAAATTTTCATTTTAATATTCACTTTTTTTATTGACCTTATTATTATTATATCTATTCAGGGTTGAGTTATCCATTCAATTCAATTCAAATTGAGTCAACCTAAGTTGATTTTTTATTAATTTGGTTTAAGTAGGCCTAAATTACAATTTAATTAAAATATTTAACTTTTATATAAAATTTTAGTATATATAAAATATGTTTTAACATTACAAACAATAAAAATGGATTTATTTGACCTCAACGGATCTAGCCAAGTCAAAATGGGTCGAGTTGGGCCTAAGCTAGCCCAAAAACCTATTTCACTGTTTAAAATAATATTTAAAATTTATTTTTATATTATTATTTATAATTAAATTTAAACAAAAATAATAAAATTATTTAAATAGTAATTCTAGTTGGATCGAGTCGACCCATAAGAGCTAGACGGACGGCCTAACCCATGAGCAGGTTTAGTCATAAAATTTGCTATATAAATTATTAACGTATTCTAAGTTATATTTAAAAAAATTATTGAGAAGGCAAAAACATAAAAATAATAATAATTATCACTGTTCAATTTGCATAGGTTGTTAAGAAACAATGGATGAACTAATTAAGAGATCCATCTAAATTGTTTGGTTAATTAATTAGGTTAATCTCTAGTTCTAAGCTAATTGAAGGCATAACTCTTCTGTATCACCAGATGTTATCTTTGTCTTTATTCAATAATATAACTTAACCATTACCTAACACATTACATTTTTATTAGTAAAAAAATATTTTTCCTTTAATTTACTTTATTCCAATCTTACATTTGTATTTTGCATAGTACAAAAATACTTTTAACTTTATTCTAATCTTAACCATTTGGTTATTCCTAAGTTTGCATTTAGGTTAGCGTGAAAATATTTTTTGGTTAACTTACTTTATTCCAATCTTAACTGTTAGATTACACTTGTAGTTTGGTAGTACCAAAATGTTTTTCTTTTAACTTACTTGATTCCAATCATAACATTTAGGTTACACCTAAAATTGAATTTTTTATAGTACGAATTTTTTTTTCCTTTAACTTACTTTATTCCAATATTAACTGCTAGATTATATCTAAATTTTCATTTTAGTTTTCACTATTTTTATTATTAACCTTGTTATAAATAAATCTGTTCAGGGTTGATATCCATCCGATTTGATTCAAATTAAGTTGGATTCGAGTTAATATTTTATTGATTTAGTTGAACTAGACCCAAATTACTATTTGATTAATAAAAATATTTTATCTATATTTACGATTGTAGTACATAAAAATATTAATACAAAATATATTTTAATATTATAAAGAATAAAATTAATTTATTCAAACTTAAAGGATCAAGTTGCATCAACATTTGGATGAAAATTTTAAAAGACAACAAGATTAGCTCGACTAGACCCGTGAATAAAATTTTAATATATTCATAGTTATGCTTCAAGTTAATTTGAATGCTCCAACAGGAGAAATTTTGCAACAATCGAACCACTAACGCATCCGACAAAGCATGATTGTCTTAAAAGGAAAAAGGAAAAGAAACAATGTTTTTGCTTTTAAAAAAAAAAGAACATTATTTTGCATTTTATAGGTGAATAAGTGAAATGTTTCCTAGGTAATCAAAATGTGAAATATAATCAAACTTCTTTATAAGAAATTTATAACATTTTTTACTAAAAATAATTAAAAAATAAAATTTGGATCATAAATAGAGGTGCTTATTAGCTAGGTTGTAACTCAGTTTTCTTTCTTTGGCCAAGCACAGGTCGAGTTAGGTCCAGAATAGCACAAAAACCAATTTCATTATCTAAAATAATATTAAAAATTATTTATATATTACTATATATAATTAAATTTAAATAAAAATAATTTTTAAATTATTTAAATAGTAACTCTTGTTGGGCCGAGTCTGCCCAAATTACAAAAAATTCCTACCCAAAACTGCTCTAATAACGACTAAACAAGCTACCCGACTCATAAACAGGTCTATAGTAACCATTTGCTATATATAAATTATTTACGCATTCCAAGTTATACTTAAAGAAATTATGCAAAAGGTAAAAACAAAAAAAAAAAAATCAAATTTATCACTCTTTTATTTTACAGGTTGTTAAAAAGGAATGGATGAATTAATTAAGGGATCCATATGCATTATTTGGGTAATTAATTGGGTAATCTCTAATTCTAAGGCAATTAAAAGCAAAACTATTCTAAATCACTAAAAGATATCTTTATTTTTATTTAATAATATAACTTCACCATTAAATAATACATTACATTTTTGTTAGTATGAAAATGTTTTCCTTTAATTTACTTTATTTCAATCATAAATTTGTATTTTGGTTAACTTTACTCTAATCTTAACTATTTGATTATACTTAAATTTATATTTAGGTTAGTATGAAAATGTCTTTTGGTTAACTTACTTTATTCCAATCTTAATGATTGGATTATACCTAAATTTGTTATTTGGTTAGTATGAAAACTTCTTCTTTTAACTTGATTTCAATTGAAATTGCTAGGTTATACCTAAAATTGCATTTTGGATGGTAGGGAAATGTTTTTCCTTTTAATTTTATTCTAAACAGTTAGATTATACCTAAATTTTTATTTTGATCTTCACTATTTTTATTAATCATATATTATTCATCCGAGCTTGTCAAAATTACAAGTTCTTGTCCAGGCCCCGTCCAATACATGTTAGATGAGTTGTCCAGCCCATAGGCAAATCTGACCATGAACGTTTACTATATATGGATTATTCACATATTCTAGGTTATATTTGAAAAAATTATTAATAAAAAAAAAATAAAATTTATCACTCTTCTATTTGCATAAGCTGTTAAGAAGAAATGGATAAACTGATTAAGGGATCCATCTGTATTGTTTAGGTAATTAATTAGGCTAATTTTTAATTAAAAGCATAACTTTTCTGAATCACCAAATGATATCTCTAGTGCTTCCTACGTCAGACATTGATGCATCTTTTTATAACTTTAAGCATTTATTCGAATATATTACAATACCTTTGTTTTGACTAAGAATTCCACGAATTACCTTTTCATTATTATATTTTTTTTTATATTTTTGATTTTACTACAGAGTACCTTTAAGGCACTTTTTAAAATTACTATAATCGATAAATAATAATTTTCAAAACAAAGAAAACCATCAAAATTTTCCCGTAATTTCATGTGTTTTGTGATTGTGTGATTGGTTTTGTTGTGTTCTGATCGTGCTTTCTATGGTTTTGCTCAATTTTTTTGTTGATTGTGTTGTTTTTCCTCCGGCCTATTGCATTGCTTCCTTAAAAGGGATCAAATTTAAAAAATTTAGTTCGACTAGAGCTTAGTTTCTTAGTTCAATCTGATCTCTAAAACCAAGTGATTTCTTCTGATTTGGTTTATAATTCTTTTTTCCTGATTTTTCCTTTTATTTTTCCATTTTTTTCTTGTTTTTTGGTTTTTCATTTTTGTTGTTTTTTCTATTTTTTTTTCAAAACTTTGTCACTTATTATTAGAAAAACAAAAGGTACAAGGTATGTAAAACAATAAAAATGAAAATAAATAAATAAATACATATAATAAAAAAGATAAAGATAACGTGATAAAAAATTAAAAATGGGCAAAAACAAAAAGGTAAAGATAAGGAAAAAGAAAAAGAAAAAAAAATTATAATGAAAAAAATAAAAATAAAATTGTGGGTTGATTCAGCTGTTAAGCCTGAAAAAATAGCATTGGGCCTAAAACTTTTGAAGGTCATATAAAGTATAATAATTTAAGGTCCAGAGTGATTTAAATCACAATAATTAAATTTAAAACTCAAAATTGTATTGATAAAAATTTAAAAGAAGCTCAAAATAAAAGGGAACAACATGACCACAAGCAGATCATGAAAAAAGATGAGGCCCATGGAACAAATGGCTATCGCAAACCCTATGGCAGATTTAGCAGCGTGTAAGTACCTCTGCTGAAAGCCATCGCCAACATTGCGAAAAAAGTTAAACCAACCGGCCATAATAAGCCAAAGGACAAGTAAATCATGGTTGTGCTTACCAAAGAACAGAAAGGAAAAGTGAATGGAGATGGCTAAAAGGGAGGAATTAAATGCCAACGTATCTGTTATAACGAAGGCTTTAAAGGCCGAGTCATGACTCAATGTGGCAGTGCCTTGCTCCTCCTTATATCCACCAGGCACGGTGAATGCTGCGGCAAGTGTTACGGTTGCTACAAGCGTTGCCACCAATAAATTGGGTCTCTCTAGCTTTGTCAATGATTCCGTGTTTTTGTGGAATATTTTCTTCCTCCCCCATCACCATCTCCTTCACGTACATATGGACGTATATTATTTTCCCCGCCACTTACTGCATTATTAGCTATATCTTTCAACGCTTCTTGAATTTGTTTCTTCTGCACCACATAGTTACTTGTTAATTCAACAACGATTAACTTTTATAATTCGATTCATTACATTGAAAGAGTGAGATTTATGAAATGGTAGAAACTTACTTTTCATTATGTAATCCAATAACACAAGTAAAAAATCAATTAATGTAAATATGCAGCCTAAGACAAGACAAGTTAGACAATCTCTTTTTTTTTTTTGGTTAAAGTATGCAGCCTAAGACAAGTTGATAATAGGTGGGGAGTATAAGATATTAGGTAATTTAAGAATTAATTGGTATAAGATAATACCATTTTAATAGGTCGGTAAAGTGTAAGCAAAGTCATAGAAGTTTATCATGAGAAAAACTAGGAGTGACAAGGAGAACTAACATGCAAGAACATAGTAAAATAAGGACTCAAATATATAATCAAATACATATTCAACTCAAAATCAATTGATAATAAATGAAAAATCTTGAACCACATCAATATTTATAGATATAATTAAAATTGTTCTAAGAAAAACAGAGGTGATCATGCTAACTCGGATTGGGCTACTTACCTTTGGCTTTTGAATCTGATTTTCCATAATAAACAGATCTGTCGGATCCAAGAGATGAAAATCTTCGGAAAACCAGAAGATAACCAAAGTGCTTAGGAGGGCCAAAGATAAGGACATGCAGAGGCGTGTCCCATTAACATCCTTTTCATCCAAAGCTTTTCTAATTGGTAAACCCTTGAAATTATATCATATCTCTATAAGATGACGTAATTCCTCCGGGATTTAATGTAACTGCGGCGAAGTGAAGAAAATTTCAGCCTCTGTTCTCGACAAGTTCAGAACAACCCGGAAGTGGTAGATTATGTCTTCCATTATCCGGCAATTGCCTCGCCAAGCTGCCATATGAAGAGCCGATATCCCTCTCTCTTTATCTGTTATGTAAGCGGCAGATGCATCGGCTTTCAACAACGGTATCGCGGCCGAAGGGTTACTGAAACACTCAGCGTAGTGAAGTGGAGTCCGCCCTTTGCCATCGGTTTCTTTGGTTAATTACTTTTTTGCCTCCATTAGTTTCCTCACAGTCACTATCAAAAAATTAAAAAAAAAAAAAATCAAGTTCAACCACACGAATGTACTGGAGATCTCCATGGACTGAATCATATATTTTTTTTAAAAAAAAAATTCTTTTCATGGTTAAATCAAGGTCACTCTCGCCAGAAAGTCGAATTATTATTTATAAATTAATAAAATATTTAAAATATTTTTATATTTTATAATTAAATTAAAAATATTATTATTAAATAATATTTATTAAGATAAATTAATTAAATTATGAAAATTTATATGCAAAGCTCAGTTTAAATAAAAGGGACCATCTAGGATGGCACTCATTGTACATATGAATCTTAAGGGGTTTTTTTTTTTTTTTTTAACTCTATCCTTTAACAATAGAATTAAAAAGCTTGAGAAGAATAAAATTAAAAAATTAAATTACATAAATTTTTTTTAAAAAAAAGAAAAGTAAAAATAATTTTGTATTTAAATTTATTTAAATTATTTATTTTAAAAACTAATGTTTTAATTATTAAAATCTCTTGTGACGACCAAAATGTTATTCTTAACCAAAATTAAATGATCAAGATAAATAATTTTAAAAAAAATTAAGTTATTAAAAAGTTACTACACTTAATAACTAATTGTATGATATATTAAAAAAAGTTATCGTATAAACTTGTAGACTCGTGATGCTGAACGACACATTCTAAAACTAAAGAGCACACCTTGGAATCGTGGGAACTAGGATGTGAAGCTGTTCACTCTGCTTTTGCTGCTACAAAATCTGCTGCTGGGTAGAATTTTTTTTTTTAATTTTACAAAGGTAAGTTCAAAGGGTTGTCAATTGCGATGTCCATTAAGATATAAAGTAAATTGATTAATGACATAAAAATTATTAAAGAGTATTTCAAAATTTTAATGAATTACCAAAAAAATCAAAGCAAAAATATATATAAATTAATTTTTAAAAAATTTAATACATAAAAATTAAAAAAATTAAAATCTTATATCAACTTACGTGAGCTTATGCATATCAATACTAACTAATATTGATATATATATATATATAAACAGATACAAGCCATTGCAATGAGCACGAGCCCATAAAAAAATCAAACTAATGCTATTTTGTTTTACTTTAAAAATAATATGTATTGACTAGTTACTAATATTAATATGGTACAGACTATTAGACTATTGAAGTAAGCAGAAAAAAATAGCAATCAAATCGTTAACATTGAGCACATTTACTTTCACTTCGGGGTCCATGACTGCTGCATTTAAAGCTGTTGTACCATCAGGGCCACCATAATCCATTGACTTGCAATGATGCACAAACTCAGCCACCAAAATATGATTTCCTCGTCTCTTCGCAATTATTCTGAATGGTGTCTCACCGTTTTTATTAGGAGAGAATGAAAGGTCAGGATCTAATTCCACATCAATATTACCGTTTATAACTATTCGATATTAATAAAGATAATTATATATATATGATATATAAATATGATGCACGATTGATATTTAAGGTAAATAAAAAATTATTTATACAATATTCACTTGAAGAAGAAGAGAATGTAATTTGAATAAGATATTTTTATTTGAAATCTAAATTTTAAAATTTAAATTCTGATATTATTCAGGCTTTCATAATTTAATTTTAAAATTTTTTAAAAAAATATCTTTTTTAAATTAAAATTTTGATATTATCTAAATTTTCAGAATCTAAATTTAAAATTTAAATTTTAAAAAGATTTTATCTTTCCAAATCTTATCAGATTATGTTTTAACACTTTTAAATAGATGTAAAACTGGAAAAAGAAATATACAATCAAAAATCATCTTCTTCTCTTCTATTGCTCTCTATTCCTCTAATCATCTGAGAGAGAATTTCATCACCTTTGGTTCGTAGTATTGCGCTTGTAAGTGCTAATAATCGCAACGTGATCGAGGAAACCGAGGATACGTGTTGCAAATACTGTCGAGCATATTGGTGGCAGGCAATAAACGTCTTAAGGTCAAAAGTTTAACTTTGACTCGATCGTGTAATATCTGACGTTTTAAATTTTTTGATAACATGTATATTTATTTCATAATTTTTTTTATTGAATTATTTAATTTATTTCAATATCATTTTAATCGTTTATTTATTTTATAGTAGCTTGGATCTAACAATAACTGCCTCGTGGAAAGCAATATTCTCCTCCTAATCCCTCATTCTCAGCATCTGCCTCAGCCTGCTGCTGGTTGATTCCGATGACTTCCCCTTCTCCACGTCTTCATGTTGCACTTCTTTTGAGCGTTCAATAAGGAATTTGACTATTTCATAAGGACCATGTTTAGCTGTTATGTGCAATGGGATTTCTCCTCTGGCATTGAGTTGCAGCACTTATCGACCAGTTTTTCGACAAACTTGATGGAATTTTGATTTTGGTAGGAATTTTGGTATGATTGTTTGTTTTTTTTTAATTTAATTTAATTCATGAACATATTTAATTTTAATATATTCATAACTACTTCTAAGTTAATCTAAATATTCAAATATGAAAAATTTTAGATCGATTAAACCATTAGTGCATCTTACAAAGCATATCCTAAAGTAAAAAAAAAAATGCTTTTACTTTTTTTTAACTCTTTTACTTTCTGGATGAATAAAGGAAATGCTTCACAGATAATCGAGATATGAAATTCAAGCAAGTTTCTTTATAAGAAATTTATAACATTTCTTACTAATATTATTAGAAGTAGACTTGCTCATAGGTTAGGTCAGGTTGGATTCGGGTCAAGCTTGAGCATGGTATTAATATTAAATATGCTTGTTTAAACCTGGCCCAGCTTGAAATATGAGCCTTAAATTTTACCTAAGCTCGCTTATATTTGTAAATAGATAGTCCAAGCCCGTTTAGGCTCGTCTATATTATATTTTTTATAATTTATTTTTTAAATATGTTTTTTAAATTTAATTTTTATTAATTTAATAATTTTTTTATTAAGTTTATAAATATAAATAATTTAACTTAACTTTT
>JAQSVH010218817.1:3630-14040 GCA_029448705.1 Adansonia digitata
TGGGGATCCCGTTTATTTATGCGATAACGTATTGATATAATTACTATGGGTATCAATACATTGCATTTAAACATACACAGCATAACCAATGGAAAGCCATGTATCAATACATTGCTTAATTCTATCGGTACAAATAAAGGTTTCAAATTAATTTAGCTATTGCCAAGCATTATATTGATACGTACACCTAAGGTATTGATATATTAATATGAAAATCATTTTTAAAATATTTTTTATAACTTTAAAACTTGTAAAACTTATCCCAAAAATGTTTTTGAGATTTTTGAGAAAGTTAACGAGTTAAAAATATTCTAGTATTTTTTAAAGTATATTCAAAATAATTTAAGGAAAAACACCATGTTGAAAATATTTAATTATAAGCTCATTTAGCTTAAGTTTTTGTTACATCAAAACCTTGATTAATTCAAACGTAATATAACCAACATTATTTTTATACCTATGCTTGGAATTAAATATTTATACTACAATAACTTGTAATTGCGGCTTGTTTTAACTTACACATATTTATTTATATGGGTTTTGAGTTAGTTTTCCTTGCTTCTTAGTTTTTTATTTTTTTTCTCATATTGATATGATTAGTGGTTTGTTTTGTTTTCCTTGATTTGTAGTTTTTTTTGCAAGTTCTCTTGAAGTTCTCTTTGTTTTTAAGTATTGTTTCTTGGGATTATAATTGTGTTTCAATAAATAGTCATTTTTCGACGTTTTGTTTTGGTTTGGGTAATATTTCTTATATGCCTTTTCTGTGGAGTTTTTGTTTGTATGAATGGTGTGCTAGTTTACTTGTCTGATTATGATTTTTTTTTTTTTTGTTATGAAGAGGTTAAGATTGTTTGTATGTTGATGTCACTCTATTTTTATTTTGGTCTGTTTTGGAATTGATATATTTTGAAGTGTGCTTCTTCATGCTAGGTTCGGTGTAATAGATTATGTTGATCTTTCTTTCAAAAGTTTACTTACAGATTTTCTTAAGAATATGAGGAGATGATAGGCATCTTAGAGCTTATATTTATGTCGAATTTAGTATCACTTAGAAGGAAAAAGAACCTCTTGACATTTGGGGTTGTTATTGTATAAAAAGAGAAAGTTGGAAGTTAAAAAGGATGCTGCTGCCAGTGCTATTGATGCCAAAAAAAAATGTTGATATTGCTTGAGGCATATTTTCACGCCGCCATAAGAGGTCCTGCTTCATTTCTTTTCCCAGTGTGACCTGTTAAAGGTCAAGCATGAGACATCGCTTTTGCAGTGAATAATTGTGAGCGAATACTATAAAAACAATAATAATAAAAAAAAAGTCTTGCACATACCTTTTCTTTTCAGGAGCTCTTTGGCTGTTACAATAGTTATGCTTCTATTATAAATGTACGTATAGAATGTTATATGGCCATCATATTTGAAATTGACAAAGTCCCCAAATTCCAGCAAATGTGTGAAATGCAAATTGTCTTCGGAATGTTCTCAAATATCCATTTCAAAGACCTCTCCTGAAACTCCTTGAATAGAAGGACTTTTACAGGAATTTGAATATGTGGCATGAAACGCTTGACAAATAAATGAGGTAATCCTTGGCATAGAAATTGTTTTCAAATCATAGTTGGTTTAGTCAATATATATACTTTAAACCATTTGTTTAGGCTTTCGAGCAATAAAAGTAAAAATATTTACGTTGGTCTATTTAGCGTTAAGAGTGTGTCTTGAACTCTAACAACTTATTCAATAAATATGAAATTACAATTAGAACCAGAAAAGCAACAACAACGGCATAGAAGAAACAAAAACTTAATATTAGATTAAACAAGCATTTGAAAAACACTTTGGTTCTTCAAATCACACATAAAAACAATTAAATCGAGAATTGTAAACACCTTACATATCATGTTTGCACTCTATTATGAACAATCTATGCCATGCGAACTGCCCACTAGAAGCAAACAAAATTACAGATATCTGATTAGAACTGTGTAACCCACATCATTTTCAATGTGAAATCCAAAGAGCAAAAAGAAAAGAAAAAAACACACAAAGACCAATGAATCAGATACATGCATGTACCATACCCACAGCCCAAACAAATAGTCTAAACTATATACTTGGTTTGGAGCAACCATTTACAAATTCTGTTTTATTTATCCTATGCCTTTCTAAATAAAAGTCAAGCCAAAATGCACAGACATAAAAGGAAAAGGAATACAGAATTAAAGGCATGTACAACAAGTGTAATGAAAAATGAGATAAAGAAGGAAACAAGAGATTTAGATGTTAACAAATCAATGAAACCGATTCAAACTATATGATCTTACCAAACTATATCTGTGTGAAAGGCTCCGCCAAAATATCTTTAAAAAAACTGAACAGCATTGCAGTCCACTTCTCTGGATTTCGTAGGGTTCTTTGTTCCGCCAGACATGCTCGCATTGCTTATTCACAAAAGGGAAACGGATGGGCATAAACAATAAGGAAGGCTTTTAGCAAATAAAAAGGTTGAAATAGTGGTAGCCTTGATGAATGTTGGTTATTATTATTATTATTATTATTATCATCATCAACGGGCTATATATCTTCCTTAGCATGTCCAAGAAACAAATATTCATGCTCACAACAGAATAAAAGATCTTACATTTTGGCAATTGTTTAAAAAATTAACTCTAGATATTAAGAAAGTTTCGGTCTTGGCTTACGTTTTAAATTTAGTAAATTATTTAATAAGATTTTAAATAATTTAACGAAACATTTAATTACTTGCGTATTTTATAATAATTGAAACAAAACAATAAATAGCTTTAACATTAGTAATTAAAGACAATTATAAATTAATTTGTGCATTTATATTTATACCTCTTGCAAAGCACAAGCACTTTTCCGCTATTTGTACTTATAGAAACCAATCACTTTAATGACATTATTTGGCTTCATCAACTTATGAGTTATCTGCCAAAAATAATATCTCTTGATAATTTTTCTTCTATAATTTTTCTTCCTCAAACATCATCGCCATTATAGTTATAAGATGAAAAAAATTATTTCATAACTTTCAATGATTTTTTGTTGTTTTAATCGCAATTTTTAACTTAACAATAATCTTTCTTCCGAGTTTTAATTGTTGGTTTTGAAAATTGATGACATGAATCCTTACGATTCATCGACATGTATGAACAAAGTTGTCATATTGGAGGTCATTATCCAAGCCCTTTTGTTTGGTCGGCTTAATGATAGAACATTATTTTAAATTCTCCGTCTCTCCCATATTTATACAATAATTTTATATTGTAAAATTTGATTCGAATAATAAAAAATTTTATTTGCTTAGACTTGGTTAAACCCTCGATACCTTTGAAGCAATTTTTTTAATATTAAATAATTATTTTTATATTTATAAATATATTTTAATTAAACTTAAATAAAAGTTTTTCATAACAGTTTCATTTTTACCTTACATATATATATATATATATATATACACACTTTGGGCCCTCAATAATATTTGTGATTTCGCCGTGCTCATAATCTTAGCAGCCATTATATTAATATATGGGTTATAATCAAAAGGTTAATAACTTTTATAAATAAAAAATCCTTACTTAATAGTGAAAAGATATTTACTACTATTTTAATTCTACATTATTCCATTAAAAAAAGAAATTATTAAAAAAATGCTCGAATTATTATTTTTTTTTAGAGCAAGCTCTTACATTCTCATTGTAGCAAAATAAGTATTTCTTTGATTTGTAGCTCAACTAAATTTTTATTTTAAATAAAAAATTGATATGTGTTAAATTTTTTAAAAAATATATAAATTATAAGTAAAAAATTTATTTGATTCAAATTAAAAATTTAAATTTCATTTAAATATAAATTAAAATTTAAAAATTTAATTAAATATAATAAAAAATAAAAAAATTATTTTTTTATTAATAAAAAATATTTAATTGAATCTAGTGTTGCCAGTAATATGATAATAACTTAATTAGTAAATTTTCAAAACACCAAATTAAATAATAGATATATCATTCGAGCTTCCTCTAGTATCAAAGCGGCTGTTAAGTGTTCATCTTCGAAATTATTTGATGTCATTCGGCGAATGAAACGTAATCCCAATTTCAGCGTTTTAGGGCTTCAAGTTCGTTACAGCTGTGGCGGGAAGATATCGGGGAAATTTCCTCATTAAAAAATTCAACGCCGAAAATCAAAAACCCTAAATTCCTAAAATGTCCTTCTGCATCGATGAATTTCAAGCTGGTAACTTTTCCCTTTTGTCAAATTCTCTTGTTTTTCTTTTTTTTTCCTTAATTAATTTCTTTGCTATTTTATTTCTACCTCTTTATAGTTTAAATTTCGAAAAAAAAAAAACCCCAATTCAAGATTTTCTGCTACGATTATGACATGCTAATTAATTTTTTTTTTTTCATTTTGAAATTGATTTTTACTGAAATTTTACAGATTTGGAAGCACTGCCCAATATTCTTCAGAAAAAGTATGCGTTGATGCGTGATCTTGACAAAAGTTTGCAAGGTATTCCTTTTAACCTTAATTATTGACTGTTTGGGATTCATTTGAAATTTGTTAATTTAATTTGTTAACAATCCAGTAAAAAAAGAAAACTTCGAAGATATTAAATTCAAAACCAATAAATTCAATGAAGTGAAATCCCATTTCTTTTGGCTGGAAATACTGCCTTTTTGTTGATTAATATGAGCAGAAATTGTAAGGCAAAATGAACAACGTTGTGAACAAGAAATAGAGGATATTAAACGAGGTGTGAGGGCTGGAAACATTACACCAGATACTTCACTTATTAGATTCTCCGATGAGGCACTTGACGAACAAAAGCATAGCATTAGGATTGCGGATGAAAAGGTTGCGTTGGCAATTCAGGCATATGATTTGGTGCGTAGGTTTTCTTCCTCAGAAATTTGTGTTTGATCCGTGCATATCTGATCATTTGCAATAGCTATGATTTGGAAAGTTGCTTTTTGATTCTTGGTTGGAGTTGTTGCTATTCTAGGGCAGAGTTTTAATCTAGTAAAGTGTAAATTAATAATGTCATTAGATTGTATTGGCTACCTTAGGCGAGAGAGTTGGGGTTTCTACAATCTTTTAAATGGGTGTGGGTTTTTGAGGATAAAAGTCTCCAGGATGTGGTGTTTCCTCCATGTTCCTACTCTGTTACACAGATCAGTGATCTAAGAGTTACAAATACAAAGTTATATCAATAACTGGGTTAATGGTTCTCTTTTTCGTGGAGAAACTATTTGAATAATTTCTTTTCGGAACTTTTGGGAAAGCAAAGTTGATTGGTTTTGTTTTAATATGATTGCTATATTGATGTTAGCTTGAGGTTGACCATATTTGTCTGGAATCCTCCCATTTGTAGCAGTAAGCATATTAAGATTTAAATGCTGGATGGAACTAGGTTTGCATCCTTATTAGTTGTACTCATTCATGATGTAATCATTTTTCAGGTTGATTCACATATACAGCAACTTGATCAGTATTTGAAAAAGTCTGGTGAAGAGCTGCGGCGCGGTATGTAGCTGATTTTCAACTTCCACCACTATTTAATGTATCCTTTGTGTGCCTTTAAGCCTCTCCATTAGTGTTGCATTTTTAGTCCACACTCTAATAAGATTTTGGACAGAAAGAGAGAATGCTGCTGCTATTGCGTCACCTTCTTCAAGCCCTGATGGTACAACTAAATCTGGAAGGTCTAGTGAAAGTGGAAGAGGAGGGCGTAAAAAGTATGCACCTATCATACATAAGCTCATATGATTTCCTTGTAGATTGTTCATCAGTTATGCGGTTTTGATTCTTGCTTCAGAGGAAGCTCCTTTCTGAATATTAATTCCATTAATCGAGTTGCACTAGTTTTTGCTGAAACTACTTAAAACAGTATGAGCAAACTCTAGTGTCAAGAGAAATGACTTGTCTTTCTGTTTTCTTCTTCCAAAAAATGGCAAAAGGAGCAGAATTTTGAGTTTGGAAACAATCAGACTGTGAAAAGAATATCAAATTTCTTCCATTACATCTACATGCAACAAATATTTCACTAATTAGATGCATGATATCATCGGAACCATATATTTCTGCAGAACACGTATGGCCACAGCAGCAGCAGCCGCGGCAGCAGCTGCGGCAACAGAAGTGGCAGCGGCGGCTACAAATCCAACCGGCATGGAATTAGACTTGCCAGTGGATCCTAATGAACCCACTTACTGTTTATGCAACCAAGTTAGCTATGGAGAGATGGTGGCATGTGATAACCCCAATGTATGTAACTAAGTTCTTTATATATGTTTTCAGTGAAACTATTTTTGTTCGCACTCCCTGCTTTCAATCTGATGAAACACTTTCCTTCTTTTTAACAGTGCAAGATAGAATGGTTCCACTTTGGCTGTGTTGGTCTGAAAGAACAACCGAAAGGGAAATGGTATTGTCCAGATTGTGCAGCATTGAAAAATCGTCGTAAAGGCAGATCATGATAAATGTTTTTTATCTTTTATTTTTTATTTTTCCGGGGAAGCTTATGCTAGTACATTTGGATAGCCTTAGTGCAAAATCTGACGTTTTGTGACCACATAATCATGCTGTTAACTTCTTCATGCGTCTTTGTTTGCATCTCTTTCTTTTTGTTTGCAACTTGTGTTTAACGGTTTTAGCCTTTGTTATATAGCTGTTTGGATGCTTTGTATCAGTTTTTTTAAATGCTTTTGCCTGAGACCCAGGCTGTAAATGAATTCTTCTAATTGTTTAGAGTGTTGATTCACATTGAATCTTTGAAAGTGCAAATGCCGGTTATTTTTGCTGTTGGCCAGTTAAAGTTTTATATGGTTTTATGTGAATTACGAGACTCTAAATACACCCATGAATGGGAGTATGATTTACAAGTTTCCACCAACAACTACATCATAGGTGGAATTTGCAAATTGCTTCACGAGTTCAGCACTCAGACTCAATATAATTTGATCTATCTTTTTTTTTTTTCCATCCTGTCGTTAAGATGGAGAATGAACCAAGGATTTTCTTTCTTTATCATCAATTGAATCACTGTTCACTATCTAGGATCCTATTTTATCATCATACGATCACAGCTCAGTTTTTTTTCCTTTCTTTTATCAGTAAGTAGAGCTCTTGTATGAGTTAGATCTTTTATCCTTCTTGAAAAAAATATTCCATTGCTGGGATTGAGTATGATACATATGACATTGACGATATTGATAACATTGATATTCAAATGGTTCTTAGAACGTATCCGTCACCCCATAGCATGTTGGTTGCCAAAAGCAGAACCTTGTATTTCTTCTGAAGAATCTCTTGATTGTTTTAGAGCAACTAGAAAAAGATTTTTTAACCAAAAAGAATTTAATGTAGATGTATGATACCTATCTGGAAGGTTTTGCAACTCAATCACATATCATGGCATCATCAAAGATTTAACCTTTTTGAATATTTGTAACTCACTGTAGGTTTGGGAAAGAAAAAGATGTGTATGAACGAGAAAGACTCTTTGCTTTCTCCTAGAATTCAACGGTCTTTCCACCATCTTTCGACACACTTGTGGCACCTTAGCTTTGTTCAGTAACCATATTCCATTTCACCCATTGGCAAAGATTAACAGCATTTCCTACTTCAATATATTCTTCTATCCAGAAAATCTTTCATACTCAGAACAGTTGGATTCCTTGAGATATTCCCAATAAATGATCACAACCTGCACCCTGCCATGTGCAATTATTACCAGCCCAGGGTTGAAACAAAATCCAAGGCCATGTACAAAATTTTAACAGCCTTCCTAGAGGAAGAAAACATATGAAATAATTAAAAGTAAAGGCAATACTTTGGATTGCATCCACAGTATACCCCAGATTACAGTTTAGCGCTTTTAGCGTATTTGATTCATGAAAACAAATATTGATCCTAAATTATGTTACAGCCCTGGAGGTTAGAGTTCACCAATGGCAACTCTCCAATTATCCATAACAAGTAAGTTTGCTCAAAATATGGAAAAACAAGCCCAAATACAGAAATCAACCAAAACCCTCATCTTCGCAATCTACATTTTGGCCAAAACCAAAAATCAAGTGATGCAAGAATAGGACAAGACCAGTTAAACAGTATTTTTTTTCTAGTGTACGGAAAACATCATACGCAAACCAACCAAACAAAACACATTGAAGTTAAAATTTCCCTAGTGGATTTTCAGCTTAATAAAAAGCTAAAGTAAATATAGTATCACTGATCCAATCTAGTCCTATTACAATCAAACTCCCAATTCAAGTAACTTCACTAACTTTAAATTTTATATATATATATATTGTAATGGTGTTCTTTTTGAATGGATGAGAAAACATTGCAAACCAATAAAACAGAATGTAATAAAGAGATGGCAGAGAGGAAGACCGAAGCAATCCTTGGAAGACAGGTATGGTGGCAGGTGGTAATAATGAAGGTGTAAGTGGCTGAGATGGTAAAAGTTACGATGATTTTAGGAAAATTTATAGAGAATTCTTTTAAAGTGATAAGTTTGCCGAAAGATGTCAAAAAAGGCCAAAAATTTCCCCCTTCATGTAACTTTGGAATTCCTATTTATAGCCTCTCTGAGAGAAGTTACAAGAGTAGTGGGTTGATATAAAGTAGTGGGTTAAGGTGATTATGGAAAGTTATTCCTTGTGGGATGTTTCGGTAACATAGAATAGATATTGGTTAGATGACAGCACGCTTAAGAATGTATGGTCTGTGCAACGAAAAGAAAAAAATATAGCACTTTGTTTTTCAGAGAAAGGTTGAGAACAACACTTCTTAACAATTTTTCTATCTGAGCCTCCAAGCCATACTCCCCAAGACATCCTAAACATGGAGAAAACTCAAGAATCTTGCCAATCTTTTAGGGTTAATTCCACAGTCATTATTGCGTAGAACTAGCTGTGTTAGATAATACTACTACCAAAGAGCGTCATACCAAGGTACTTATGCTGGACTACTTGTTCCAAAGTACTTCTGCTAGAGTACCTGTGCCAAGGTACCTATGTTAAAGTACCTGTCCCAAAGCACTTCTGCCAAAGTACTTTTGTCAGTACCTGTGTTAAAGTATCTGTTTCAAAGCACTTCTGCTTAAGTACTTGTGCCAAGGTACTTGTGTCATATGTCATTAACCGAAAATAGCCATCTATATTTTGCCCCCTGCATGAGAATTTTTCTTTGAAGGAAAAGATTTTCATGCATTAAAATAATATAAGCAAATATATAAAATTTTGAATTAGATACATGAATTTTTTTTAAATGAATATATTTAAAAGATAGAAACATAACTACTACTACTACTACTAATAATAATAATAATAATAATGACTTGATATGAATATATATAGCACTTTACGACTATTAAGGACAATTTACATTATTTTTATGGTGAATAAATAATTTGATTATTATTATTATTTTTTTATTTTTTATTTAAAGAAAAAAATTGTACTCCTAAATTATGCACATATACATATAAATAAATGAATAAATATATGGTAATCTACCACTTGATGTATGGTAATGTAAAAGAAATAAAAAGGATAAAATCAAATAAATAGTCCATCAAATTATAGCAAAAATATGGGCATGAAGGGTAGTGGAACACACTACAAAAAGTAGAAAAGAAAAGAAAGAAAGGAAAAAAAAAATGTTTTACTTGTAGTTGAAGCATGCCAACACTAATAACTGCAGGACATTATTCTAGTATTGGTCATTATCTATGAGATAGTATCCCGTGAGCTATGATCCACAAGGTAATATCTCACGAGCTATTATCCGCGAGGTATTATCCCAAGATAATACCCGTGAGGTAATATCCGCAACGTATGGTTTCACAAAGTTTTACTCGCGAGATAATATCTGCAAGGTATAATCTATAAAATATTATCTGCGAATTATAACTTCCTAACAAAATAATATTTAGGGGATGAAAGCAATATTCAAAGGATAATAACAATAAAGTTTAACAATTAAATAAAATAATTTGTAACTTTTCCACCTGATTGATTTTTTTTTTTGAAGCGACCAATGATATAATAATAATAATAATAATAATAATAAATAATTTGTATAATAAAAACATTAAAACGTCACTTTAACAAAGAATAATACAAATTCTTTATGTCACTATTTTTTTTCTCAAACTTCGTTAACTATGAGCATGTATACATATACATATGCAAACCCACATTTTAATTAATTATTGTTTTAATAAGTAATAATAAAGGAGTTATGTTTGGAAGAGGAAAAAAATTTTTTTTAATAAAATAATAAAATTAAAAATAAAATATAATTGTAGAGTTTAAATTATACAAGAAGACTATAAACATCATCTATAAATACAAGAGCTATTTAATTTATTTTTCACAAATCTCA